>JAKCPI010015603.1:0-184672 GCA_023213315.1 Euborellia annulipes | reverse complement strand
TTTTTAATTTAAACTTTCATGGTTCAAACCTAGAAAATTTCTTAAAAAAGATTTTCATTTTCTTTTATAAAAACAATGAAATAATCGCAAGTAGAAAACGCATGGGTGGGACTTAACATTGTCCCTCACTGTACATGGGTAGCGCTAATTCCAAAAATGTCATCTGTTTTGCTCCATCAGCTCTAGTTTAGTAAAGGAAAATTAAATTTTAATAGAAAATTCTTTAAAGCGGCTCTTATTTTCTAGATTTTTTAAAACGTTAGACCTTAAAAATATTGCAGAAAGTTGAAATAAATAGAAACATAAAGATTCAGCTCAATCGAATGGCGTTTAGTGGTGCAAAACACTGATATAAGCTTAGAAAAATTGAAATTTTTAACTTTGGACACCTTTAATACAATGAATGCAAAAATGGTATATTGGCGATATTTTATAATTCTTTAGCTTTCCAAAATCATTCGTTGGTGAAAATTTGTTACTAAGCAGTTATTAAAGTGAGGATTCAGCGCCATATATCCGAGAATAGCTTTAACTTCTAACCAAATTCTCATGTTTATCATAAAATTGTTGTTAACCCGAAATATATCGAGTATTTAAATTTGTGTTAATACTTTTTTACCCTCGTGAAACCCACATAAATACAACCTTTGTTCAAAAAACTTTAAAGCCAAAGCGATAATATTTAGTAAATAGTGTTAAAAATTAATGTCATGTCTAAGGGGTGCCTTTAATATTTTAACGTCGTGTTTAAAATAAAAATGGCGTCCTTAACCTAAAAAGTAATGTTATGATTTTGATAGCTTTGAAATAAAAGCAACATATTAACGTCGCTGTTAAAACTTTGTTTAGAGAATAGCATTTTTTAACGCTGATTGTTTTTACATTACTTTTTAACACCCACTTGTTTATTTTAAATTTTAACGCCTGTTTTTAGAGAATAGACCTGATTAAGTGTTAATTTTTAATCAATAAAATCTTTGAAACAAATAACCTAGTGTTTAATTTCTATATTTAATTTTAAATCTATTTATTTTTAAGGAATAACGCTTTAAAAAAATCTATTAAATATTAATATTTAATTTTCTCTATATCTCTAAAATTAAAGCTGATCGTGTAAAACTGATGCTATTTTTGGCATATGCCAAAGAATGGCTCTAACTTTCAATGCATCAAAAAAAAGTTTTTTTTTTTTTTGTTCACATCCGTAATAGATTAAAAAAATCTATTTACTAGTCATCTGTTTATAATTTTGAAGGAAATTTGTAGATTTTGTAATGTTCAATTAAAACAACTCATGTATTTTTAATTTATATAAAATATTAAAAAGCATACTCTAGTTGAAATTTAGATCTATATCTCTTTTCTATTTTTTTTTTTTCTTTTATTTATTTAATAAATAAATAATTTAAATGAAACACTAAATAGGACATTGTTTGAAAAGAAGAAAAGGCATTAAAAAGGGCGAGTGATAAACGGACACATGGACAAGATACAAAAAGACTTTTCCTATATCTACATACATATTTGATTAATGGATTATTTTTTTTAAAAAAGAAGATTGATTAAATTCTATAAAATTTTAATCTGTTTTATACAAATAGAATATTTTTGGAAGTTTATAATTGAGTATCATCAATCACTTGATTGAATGGGGCAATTACCAATCTAATTAACAATATGAACTCATTAATAGTTTCGTCGATATTAGTTCAATTTGCATATTTATAAGGCTAGTTTGCAATCATTGCTTTCAGATAACAACATCTTAATGAAAGGCTCTCTGATGTCAAACTATCAGACAACTAAAATTCATATCTAATTAAATTGTTTATATAATAGAATTTAATTAAATTTTATAAGGGTGTTAAAAAAGAAAATTTAATTGTAGTAGATTTAATCTTCAAAAATTCAAATTATGCAGTTTTATCACAGAGAAAGAACAAAAGAAAAATAAATTTAATCATGCACCTGGAAGATAGACAATCCAAATGGCCAATTCATTAATTAATTTTTACTTTTTAGATTTATTGCGTCAGATCTCCTCTAGAATGACTTATTGCTAATTTCTAGAAGATTTTTGCGCTTGAGTACTCTGGAGTAATTAATCGAAAAAATCTATTAGTGAAATGTTCATTTGGATTGCCTATCTTCCAGGAAACATACATGAATAATTTTTTGTTTTGTTGTAGTCTCTGTCTAGATGAAACTTGACATAATTAATAATTAATCTTTTTTTTTTTACTTTCTCAGAGAGAGAAAGTATTGAATTAATGTCAAAAATTTGATGTATTGATTTTGACATGCTTAAAAGTTCCCTGAGTGGGTCAAGAAAAATGATCTATCTGTGATAAAAATATAGTATGAAAAAATAAAATCTGCCAAAAAATACTAGTATTTTATAGATGTACTTTTTTAGTTTTTTTTTTTTTTCGATTTTTTCAAAATTTGTTCCAACGATTTTGTTTAAAATTCATAAATCAATTATTTTTCAGATGTTCTTTAAAATTTTGCCCTTTTAAGCCTACTTTACTTTTGTACAGTGAAGGACAATATTAAGTCCCACACATGCGTTTTCTACTTGTTATTATTTCATTGTTTTTATAAAAGAAAATGAAAATATTTATTGGAAATTTTCTAGGTTTGAACCATGAAAGTTTCCATTAAAAAATATATAATATTTTTTTAAAAACAATGAAATAATCCGCTGTCATGTTAACAAAATATAAATATTTTCCCATTTTGATTAGAATTCATAATTCAACTATTTTTTAGATGATCTTTACAAAGTAGGCCTATATCAGTTGAAGTAGACTTTACTGATGTAGTATTTCAGATTTTCGGCTCTTCTTTCCATAGAGCCAATGTTAATTTATATGTAAACGATTCAAAAGGAGATCTCCTTGGGATCTTTTTACACAAATTTTCCAAATTTTATGAAATTTTGTATTTATTTAGGATACTCTTTTGTGTATAAAATTTCCAAATATTATATTAAAATTTTGAAAAATAATTATAGTTTATTTCAATCAATCAACATTTAAAATACAATATTCTTGATGAAGTTCTCCATTTTTCATTATTTGTATGAAGTTATGGGAATAATTAAAATAATAACGAATTTTTAAAAATTATTTAATCTCTCGACTATCGATTTCGGTACGATGTACCATCATCAGGTCGGCTAAAAATGTGAAAATAAATACATTTAAATGTTTAGATTGATATATGACAATGTTAATGTAGAGGGTTTTATGTATATATACGTTTACAAGCTTATCTACAAAATTTGATTTGAATTTAAAAGAATTTTTATAATAATTATCAGTACGTATCGTTAGTTTGACAAATACAAATGTAATTATTATCACATTTTTAGCCGACCTGATGATGGTACATCGTGCCGAAATCGAAGTCGAGAGATTAAATAATTTTTAAAAATTCGTTATTATTTTAATTATTCCCATAATTTAAAATACAATTGAAATACTCAGAGCCTATGGAAATTTTGAATCCTTGCTTTTTTATTTAGTCACACCATATTTTTAATTTGTAAAAAATATTTGGAATATGTGAGGTTTCACTAAGTTGTAAATGAAAGAAATATTGAATTTCTAACTCGATATATTTCGGGCTATTAACCCATCTTCAGGAGTGCATACATGTGACTGAGTGAATAAAAGAGAGTAGAAGCTGCCAGGTTTAGGTAGGAGGGGCTTAGATAGGAGTGGGGGAAATATATCGAGTTAGAAATTCAATATTTCTTTCATTTACAACTTAGTGAAACCTCACATGTTCCAAATATTTTTACTTATAAATATGTTTCACGGAAAACCTACACCACTTTCCCTCTAAACTATATTATTAATTATTAAATTTATCTCTCCACAAAAACTCCTTTTTTTCTGTAATCTAATAGAACTTATCTCTTTATTAGTATTGACAAACAAATTACAAATGTTTTTATAGTGGTGAAAAGTATTTATTTATTTTTTTTTTTTTTAGATAATTTAAATATCTAATAGCTGTGTTGGATTGGAAATCTCACTCGAATCTCGAATTCTAGTGTTTTATTTCAACAGACTCAAGCATTCAGGCCTTTAGTTGAATCCTTATTTCATTTTACCCCCCACCCCCTAGACCCATCAAGCCCTTTTTCTTTTTTAGCGACGAATCTCTCTCTCTTTTCTCCTAAAAGGAAAGAAAATGCTATTTTCACGTTTTTATTATTTCTCTTAAAAAACATCTCCATTTCCCATCTCTTTTTATTATCTAACGAACTTTGCTATGATGTGTTTCTATAATTTCGACAATCCTACACAATACAAAGTCTCGATTGATCGAACATCAAGTAATCAAGAGTGCACGGTCTTTCGAAAAGTAATTCCTTTTCTTATCTCTTTCCCATCACTCAGCAAGATATACAAATGAAGTACATTCATTAAATGGATTTGAGCATCATCAAGCAGTTAAAAAAAAATGAATTTCTTTTTTTTTTTCAAATAAAACGAAGGATCTTATTTTAAACAAAGGAAATGAAATTTGTTTATTGACTGGTGATCTATTTTAATTTAGAAAGACAACCTTAAAATGGGCTGAGAATATAAAAGAGAAAGAAAAAAAAAGAACTATCGAATTTGAAATGTCAGTTCTGAAATCGTCCTCGTGGGAACATTACGTTAGATAACATCAATCTTTAAGAAATATAACATCTAAAGAGTTTCTTACCCTTATACTTATAAAAAAGAAAAATTGAAATTTCTCTAAAAGTTCATAAGTTTATTAAAACAAAGAGTCTCTAAAAGAAAAAATATTACAGGCCAATCTCTAGCGCTCTATTGACAAGATAAATCGATTACTGAAAAAAAAATATAACAGAGTAAATGGAAAACATAACAAAATGCACAAATTAATTAAATTTATAATATTTATTTCAATCTAACTTTTATATAAAAAATTTCAGACAACTTTATCTTTTCGCTAGATATGTGCAATTGAAAAGATTTTGCAAAAATGTCCCCTTTCTAAGAGAAAACAGTCTTTTCCTGCTATGTACAGTGAAGGACAATATTAAGTCCCACCCAAGCGTTTTCTACTTGTGATTATTTCATTGTTTAAAAAAAAAAAATAGAAACTTTCATGGTTTAAGCTTAGAAAATTTTCAATAATAGATTTTCATTTTCTTTTATAAAAACAATGAAATAATCACTTGTAGAAAAATCATGGGTGGGACTTAATATTGACCCTCACTGTACGTATTTGTATTTTTCTTAAAATATCATACCTATATTAATTTGCCATTTTTTGGCAGTTTTTTATGAAGGAATATCTTCAACTTTAATAATTTCTTTACTAAAAGATTTTTTTATATTCTATTGATTGTTTAATTTAGAGTCCTGAGGAACTATTTAAAAAAAAATTTTTAATTAAAGAATTTTTCATAGTAAAATGTTTCTCAATTTATGATATTTCTTAGATTGAATTTAAAATAAAAAAGGTTTTTACTTTATTCCCTAAAATGTCATTAACTTTGATCAGCTAAATTGATAAAACATGTCAAAAAAAGTTTTTTACTGTATTAAAATTTAGAGCTAATCCTGGATATAAGGTTAGCGCTGATTCCAAAAATACCATCAGTTTTTCCCATCAGCTGTAGTTTTAGAGATATAGAAAAAATTAAATTTTAATTAAGGAGTTATATAGCTGAATGTTGATATTTCGATTTGGTAGAAAGAAATGAGCATAGCAGTTAGTTTATATTTCACTTTATTGTCAAACCAGGGCCGACGTTTCGGTCGCATATCTTTCTACCAAATCTAAATAAATTTTAAAAGAAAATGTGCCCTAAAGTCGCTCTCATTTTGAATTTCCTAGATTTTTTTCATGCATTGCCCATTAAAAATATGGAAATAGTTTAAATATATAGAAATATAAAGTTGGATCCCATTCGGAGATGATTTAGTAGAGATTATAGATCACATTTTGTATTAATTATTAATTAAAAATATAAATACCTATACACCTGCTTATTCTGCAGTCGTTTTCAAGTACAATTCACTTGCTCTGACTCAAGTGAACTAACCTCTAAGGGACCGTTACGTGCATTTTTATTTTATTTGAAAACATGAGTAAACATTTTTAAAAAATCTAATTTTTTTCATTTTTTTTTTAATTTGGACACCCCTAATAGAATTTTTACCATCCCTGAATGCAAAAGAAAACATATATTTACGATATTCTATAGTTCTTTAGCTTTTCAATAATCATTCATTCATAAAAATCTGTCAATTATTAAAAAAATCATGAACAAAATAGTCTTTAATACATAGACCGAATTTTTTAAAAATATCTTTTATTTAACTTGATTAATCTAAAAAAAAAATTTCAAAAAATCAAAAAAAGGGCTTCAATTAGCTTTAATTTAAAAAATTTGAGTTCGATAGCTTCAAAATTGTGGCCGCTAGAAACTCTCAAAATCAGCACCTCGAAACTATTTATAAATTTTATTTAACTTTTTTGTTCATAATTTCGTCCAAATCACTACCCATTCCTACGTCTATGAGTAATAATTCTAAAGGATATATTTATTTTTATTATTTATGAGAAATAAGAAATTAGCACAAAGTTTAACTATACTTGATGATCCACATCAATTTATGGCAAGTTAAAAGAAAATAACTACCATTTCTATAGAGAGAAATAGAAAAGAAAATAATCCTAAAGAATTGATCATAAAATAAAGTATAAGAAGAAAAATATAGACAACATTTTGTTCCATAATGTGTTTGATATTAAGGGGCGTTCACACCGAATGCACGCGCATGAATGAACACGAACCAACAAAAATACACAACCAACATAAAACAAGCAATTTGGTGATGTTTGTCGATAGTTCACTCTACCATGCCGATATTTATTTATATTAACAAAAGTAATATGTCTTATTATTATATTGGAAAAGTAGAGTAAGTATAACTAGGATTTTGCTTGTCATTATTAGGAGAATTTTTAATTATAGACCACATTTTTGTATTAAATATTTATTAAAAATATATAAATACTGTACAACTTTTCGACTGCTTATGTATATATATATATATATATGTGTATCTGTTGTACCATCAAGAGAAAAGATATTGGACAATATGGCGGCTACCTGGCATTTGAGCCTTATGGGAGGTAGCCGCCATATTGTCCAATATCTTTTCTCTTGATGGTATGTACGTATGTATGTATATGTTTAATTTTGGAATGAGTGAAAATAATAATATTTTATAACATCTATGTAAAAATCAAACTCAGGAAACTTATTGTAACATGTTTTTTATGTAAACACTTGCTTTGATAATTGTGACCAACTTCTTGGGATTGAGTGAAAATAGCGGGAAAATTTGAATCTAACTTTACGGAAATATTTTTATCATTATAATTTTTTATAATTATTCTGTTTTACTTAATTAATTGAGTTATATTTATATTGATAGTTTATAGTATTTATATTTATAGTTAAATATTTTTCTAAAGCAAAAATGTATTTATTTATTTATGTAATTCAAAGATTAATTAATATCTATGTAAATAGTTAAAAAATAAAAGCAAAAGTTCTCTTTATACGTTATCCTTGAATAATAATTAAAATTCAGGAATATAATAATTAACTTAGGAAAATATGGCTCGACAAAATTATCGTTTATAATTATGCAAACTATTTGGGCAAGTTCTTAATGGAAATGCAATCTCATTAATGCAACTCGAGAAGTAACCAAAGGAAATTCCATCTGGTAATGGAATCCGAAGAAAAAGGAGCCAAGTTGCCATTTTACATTTCAAATCATTTTACTGATGACTTTTGGGGTGTTTATAAAACGCAATTAAACCTAAAAAAAAATTGCATTAAACATATCCAATAGAGTTAGTTATTGGTTGGTTGCATAAAATGTGATTATTCAATCATATCTTGTATAAATTGCGAGTTTGCATAAAGTTATGCAATTATTAAATAAAAGCAGGGAGATTGGCTTATTATATGATAATAAATGCATTTAATATTCTCATAGGATATTAGAAAGACTACAATTCGATCAGAGGATTAAAAAAAAATAGTTTTCCTCATCCTACCTCATCTAGTATAATATAGGCTATACAATTAATAAAATCTTAATGTGCGGGGATGTATATTATTGTATGTATGTATGTATGTATTTCGCTAGTTGAAGAAAAATGAAATTTTGTATTTAGAACTTTGAGTTCTCATCTCCTTATTTGGTTATAGGCCTAAAGCCCGGTTATAGAATTTTACAGATAACTCAAAAACTGCTAGACATTGAAGGTTGAAATTTTGTATTTGAGATTGTTATAACTTCCATATATAATAATAATAATAATAATAATATAAGTTTATTTTGAAGAAAATATAAATACATAAATAACATTTTTTCTTTCTTCCTCTCTTTAATCAATTTAATTCCAATTTTTTACAATTTCCTCTTTTCCTTAACATGTGTTACAATTAAACTTCTAAATTTTTTAAAATTACTTTTTAACCCTTTTATTTCCGCAGGTAATTTATTATAATCCCTTATAAAAAATTGTTTTTTGTCTCTTAGTTGTATTACATATATTCACTATTAATTTATTTGTGTCTCTCAACTCGTTTTTACAATCATTGAATTTTACTTTTTTGTTCAAGTATGATGGCATTAAACCATTATTTATTTTGTAAATTACAGTTTGGGTGTTTACAAATATTTGGTTACAATCAGTTGTGCCAAAAGTGCACTTTAGTATCAGAACTGACAAGTTGTGGTTACACTGAGGGATAAATTTTATGGAACGAGGGGGCTCCCGTTTCCTTCTTCAGGAGGAGGCATCTCAAATTTCCAGATCTAGTACTTTACTGATGTACTTTTTTTCGATTTTCTCAAAAAACGATTTTTTGAAGTTATACTTCTTTTGGCGCGTTTTGATGAGATTGATGAGAGTGAATTTGTGAAAACGACATGATGAAGATAGCCCAAGAATTTGTGAAAACGTTATGATGAAGTTATATTTGACAAAACGTGTTGTTATTTTCAAATCCAAAAATTAAATTATTAATTAATAATTTAATAATATTTTTTATCTAAAGGGACCAAAATGTATTTTGTTTAAAAAATAAAATAGAAAGAACACCAGCGCTCTCTGGCGCTCTTTGTTTGAAAATAAAATAAAAAGAACGAATGGAAGACCGAAAGAATCAGGATCGAAGACCAAAAGAATCATGAACAAAGAGCTAATATCGAAAGAAAAAGAACTAGTCACTTGTTACTTTAATAAAATCTTTGAAACCTTTTTGATTGTTGTTTGATTTTAATATTTATCTTCGATCATTACAGCATTTTTATTATTTTAAATTTTTTTCATACTCCAAAGAAGTATAACTTCTAACGCGTGTACATAGGTACACACACCACTTTTTTTTTTATTCATAAATCTACTATTTTTTAGATGCTCTTTAAAATGTATATTCTCATTTTGCCGTTGAAAACTTCTGAAGACCACTTTACTCTTGTTCTTTATAGGAAACGATTGAAAATTAATATATTTTTTACAGAGTTTACTTAGAATTTATTTTTTACAATGTTTACTTAGAATTGAGTTTTCTTAGTATAGAAAGATTACAATCTCTTTAAAGTTTTCACTTTTGTCGTGCGGTCGTATTTTTTTTTTTTGTACATATAATTAATTATTAAATGGCAAAACATTGGCTTCTAGGATTTCGCAAATCCCACCATCACCTGGTCAATAAAGATGAGTTTTTTTGAAAATCCTCTCATTTCTCCCTTTTCAATCGCATTTCGAATCAAACGAACCAAATACCCCTTCAATTCAACCGCCACAACTTTCTATGCTCTAAATTACATGCAAAATCTTTAATCCGCCCCGAAAAATCGAATTTTTTCATTAACGAATTTAGTACATGTATATATTAATAAACATTTTGTTAAACTAGCTAATTTGAAAATAGATTTAATATCTTAACAATTATTCATAATAATATAAAATAAACAACGACTAAAAGTTTTATATTAAATGAAGTTTAATTGAGAAATATATTCAGTGATTCATAATGTCATTTAGTTAATTATTCTAAGAGCTTTATTTATTATTATTTAATTAAATATTAACTAAATCAACACGCAGTAATTTAGTGGATTAATTATACTAAACACGAGATTAAATAAAATAAGCCATTAACGGTTAAATAAATAAAGTAAATTTTCGGTGTCTTTATTTAGGTGTTTTGAGTTACATTTTTAAACAGCTTGAAATGGATGCTTTTAAAAGTCCCAGGAGTTTTCTCGCATAGTGAAGGAAGGGTTTTAGGAAATTGATGATCGAGAATCTTATTCGATATTGCAAAAGATAGCAGTCAAGTGGGCATAAACAAGAAAGATAGAAGAATTATAAGAGTGGTTTAATAAAATATAGCAGCTATTTATGAGAATGTGCCTGTAACGAAATAACTTACATAATGTTTAATAAATATAAAATTAACACCAACAACAAGGAGGGGATGATAAAAAAAACAAGATTATGATATGACGATTTTTTAAAATATATCAGTGTGTGTGAACATGATCATTTTAACATGCTTATGATATGTGACACAATTTTTTCTTACCTTCGATATAGGAAAGTTGTGTTCTGTGCTTGTCACACCAGATTTTTTAGGTTGACGTATATTTATAAATTGAAAATAAAAGATAAATTTCGCATTTTTTATTTCCAAATATACAAAATTTCTATGGATATTTCGGCCACATTCTCAACTAAGGAATTTAAAGTTGGAAAACGTCACAAAATAAAATCATTTTACTCGGCTTATCAGATATAAAACTTTTTTCAAAATATACATCAGCTCCACTACAACTCTCATTTGATTTCTAAAATCTTATGAGCCGGTATATTTTATTTTGTTACGTTTTCCAACTTTAAATTTCTAGGCTGGGATGGCTGTGATGAGGCTGAAATATCCATAGAAATTTTGTATATTTGGAAATAAAAAATGCGAAATAAAATCATTTGTATTATTTTATCTTTTCATTTTCAATTTATTAATAATTATTTTCGGCAAAAAAATTTTGAAATTTTAATGACATTAGTTCATTAGAATTCAACATGCAAAATTTATAAACAGAAAAATATTTATATTTTGGCAAACATTTTCCCAACTTTGTAAGTAAAGTGTGCTTCAAACACTTTTGAGGGCAAAACGAGAATAATCATTTTAAAGAGCATTTGAAAAATAATTGATTTATGAAATTTAATCAAAATCCTTACAGCCAATTTTGAGAAAAATGAAAAAATCCCAAAAAGTAGCTCAGTAAAGTACCAGTACTTTTTGGCTGATTTTGTTCAAAAGCTTATGTTCGCTCTTTATTGGGATACCTAAATTAAATATAAAATTTCAACCTCGTAGCTCATTTCTTTCATACTTTATTTTGGTCACAGACAAGTCATTTTTGCGAGACCTATTTTTTTGAACTCAGGTGTCATCAAAACGTGTATTTCCTTTAAAATCACATCACATTTTTTTTAATTTTAATTTTGTCTTTTTCGGCATCGAAGGCCACTTAGACCCCGTACAATTTAAATAAATTTTTGTCGGGATGCGGACCCGCACCCTTGTTAACCACTACACCAAGGCGCGAGGGCCAATTTTTTGACTTGAATCCAATACTCTCTCTCTCTATATATATATAAGTAAGAAAAAGTAAAAATTCAATAAAAACCAAAGTGAAATAGAATATATTTAAATGAATCAGACATATTTTAATACCTATAGGGGTTAAAACAGATCATAGTAAAGTTGAATAAAAGTTTTTAGAAATCCTGAAAACATAGAGGAAGTTACAAGTCTATTGGGGTTAGGAAAAGGAGATCAACTTTTGTCTAGAAATTTAATGAAGAAAGTTCTGGAGAAGAGGTAAATGTGCAAGATGATGAAAACGGCACTAGTGTGGATGAGGGGTCAGTGGAAAGGAATGAAGAATAAAAGTAAAAAAAAATGTACAAGGAGGATAAAGAAATAGATTTAAATTTAAAAAAAAAAGTAAGAATATTGAAATTATAATTTTTATTTTTTATTGGAAACTCATGATAAACTAACTTTTAACTTTCTCTTTTCTATATATAGAGAAAGTATTGGATTCATGTCAAAAATTCGATGTCGAGATTACACTTTTTGAGTGCAAAAAATTGGTTTTCGCAACATGGCGGACAAAATATCTCAAGAACGAAAAGAGCCAGGAGGTTGAAATTTTATATTTAAGTTCAATACCTCCCTGAGACATAACACGAAGCTTGTGAACAAAATCCGCCAAAAAGTACTATTACTTTACTGATGTACTTTTCACTTTTTTTTCGATTTTCTTAAAATTCGCTCTAACGATTTTGATTAAAATTCAAAAATCGATTATTTTTTAGATGCTCTTTAAAATGTATATTCTCATTTTGTCATTGAAATCTTTTGAAGCACACTTTACTGATGAACTTCATAGGAAAGATAGTTGCCATAGTAATTTCCCACGTTTATAAATGTTATATCTTGAATTCTAATATATCGACGGAAACTAAATACCACAAATAAATCTGCTGTGACAAGCACAGAACACAACTTTCTATTACCAAAGGTTAGAGAAAGTTGTGTGCTGTGCGAACAGTCACACCAGATTTTTTCTTACGCTACGTACAAGAAAAAAATTATCTATTATATAAATCCATTGTTCATATTAACAATCCCTTTCATAAAAGATATTATTGAGAACAAATCGACATAAAGTCACACTTGCCTCCACAAACGACACACAAGAAGCTCATAATCCATCTCATTATTTGGTAATATGATATTACAGTCAATAAAGGGAGAAGATAAAATATTTTTATAGGGGTACAGATTTTCATTTAATTTAATAGATGGTCTCAAATTTATATCTTTGGGATAGATAATAATAATAATGATGAGTAAATAATAATTTTGGTTATTCATTGGGTTACTTAATTAATTGCTTATTATGGTCTGCACTCTGAAGATAGAGAGATTAATTATGCTAATCTCGAATAAGCATAATTATGAAGTATTAATTAATATTCATTGGCGGTCTTAAATCAGAATCAAAATTCACGAAAATAGTATAAATATTTGAACCTATTTATGTGAAATAAGAAGAAATATTTTTGAATGATTTATGACATATTCGACCACACAAATAAAAAAATAAAATTCACTTAGTGTTGGTTTCTTCACTTATGATTAAATAGAATTGACTTTCGAATAGTCTTGATAAATTTAACATAAGAGTCTATGTATAAATACTATGCGATAAGTTTCTTTATCAAATGAATATTGAATAATAAAAAACAACATAATGTAGAAAATATCTTTAATTTATTCTTTGGGCTATCGATTTCGTCCAAAGGACATCATCAGGCCAGCGTTATTGAAATATAAAATAGTATATACATGGTTTTTTGATTTTTTAAATATCAAAAATAATTAATTAAAATGACAAAGGATTTGTTTCAACTCTTTTTAAAAAATCGAAAAAACCATGTATATACTATTATATATTTCAATAACGCTGGCCTGATGATGTCCTTTGGACGAAATCGATAGCCCAAAGAATAAATTAAAGATATTTTCTACATTCTGTTGTTTTTTATTATTCACTATTCATCAGTTAACACAACAGACAATGGAGTATTACATCAAACACATTTCTTTATCAAATAAGATATGGATTATTTTGAAATATATAGCAAAAGAGTTAAGATTAAATTTCCATTTGGAAACATTGTGACTGTTTGCACTTAAATTGAGAGGTACTCATAAACTACGCTTTACATCTCCGCAAAAGACTATAATAAATAGAAACTCCTTATTGAAAACCTGACAGCCGGCAACCATTACAATTTATAGGCTATTTTCTATTTAGACGACATCATAAAATAATAGCTTATTTATTTATACGAATAAATAATTTTTTTTAACTATCTTACTTTTACCTTACAAATGCAAATTTTATTTTTTAATTTACGTTTAAAATTCGATTTCGATGTGTTGAGATTTTGATGGAAATACATGTTTTGAGGTCCACTGAGTCCATAAAAGTGGGTACCGCAAATTGTTCTGTGTGTGATGGTTTAAGACATGAAGAAAATGAGCAACGAGGTTGAAATTTTAAATTTAAGTTAGGTACTCTCCCGGGCAGTTAAAATAAGCTTTTGAACAAAATCGGTCAAAAAGTACTAGTACTTTACTGATGCACTTTTTCAGTTTTTTTTTCGATTTTCTCAAAATCTCTGTTTGAAATTCATAAATCATTTATTTTTTGCATGCTCTTTAAAATGTGTATCATCTTTTGAAGCCACTTTACTCTTGTACTTCATAGGAAAGATAATAGAAATGGTTGCCATGTTAACAGAATATAAATCTTTTTCTTTTTAGATTAAAATTCATATAAATTAACTATTTTTTAGATGCTCTTCATCAGTAAAATTTATTGTGAAAATTGTTTGAAGTACATTTTACTGATGTATTTCAGATTTTTCAAATTCATTTTCGGCTCTTCCTTCCATAGAGCCAATGTTAAATCCCTATGGGAATTTGCATGTTAATTTCGATTCAAAAGGGCCCCAACTTTTTAAACATTTAAAAAAATTTTTCCCAATTGTTATGAAATTTTGTATTTATTTAGAATTCTCTATTGTGTATAAAATATCTAAATATGAGATAAAAATTTTGAAAATAACCATAGTTTGTTTCAAACAGTCAACATTTAAAACGCAAGTTTGGAACTAAGGTGCTCTGGGAAACTAAATATATATCGACACCAAAAATGACTAAGAAAAAGTTATGTGCATTTTTTGAACTTTTTATTCATTAAAGGGGTTAAGAGAGAACCTTAACAAATTCACATTAAAATTTCCATAAAATAAACAAAAATTTATTTTTTAAATGGCCAAAAACAATTCTATAGTTTCTACAATAATAAAATTTTATTTCATTTACTTTTCATAATGCAGCAGAGCCAACATGTTTCTAGTTACTCTGCTTTTAAGATAGTTATTGTATAACTTCTAACAACTCAAGTAGTCAAGTTGAATCTTTTAAATATTCCCTTAAGTCGTTTTTTGGAGTAACTTTAAATCAGACTCAAGTTAAAGTCTTAGCCGAAGACTGTTTATTTATTCATTTATTTGATATTTATAATTCCAAAAAGTCGTAAAAGACATGTTTTAATATAGAAATAGAGAGGAGGAAAGTGCGAAAACAAGATGCTAAGATTAAGTGTGAAAAGCCATGAAACCGAAAATGACACTAAACTACTTATAATAAGATTTATAAAAGGAATTTAAAACTTTTTTGAAACTTGTACAATTTTTCTCAACTGAGATTTAAGTTAAAGATTTCTAAATAATAATAAAAATATATATATTTTTAATTCGTATTTGAGTGTCATTTTGGTAGTCTACACTCAAACCTTTAGCACGCAGTATCCGTATTACTCATATTTGACTAATAAAAATCTGGTGTGACTGGTCGAACACAATTTTCTCTTACTTTCAGTAATTTAAAGTTATATGAACTTTTCATATACTCGAATGTAAATTTCATAAACAGATCGTATAATAGACTTGATATTCAAGTTTATGAAAATCCCTTGAAAATTTTTAACAGTGTATAGGCTTTGAAACTATTTGAATCTCAGTAACACTTTCAATTCAAAGGAGATTAGGTTCATTAAAAGTCGGAAAGTTTGTATAAAACTTTATTTGACCACAGATAATGTTTCGTCCACTTAGGACTTCTTTGGTAATTGGAATCATAGAGTTATAATACTCAGTAGAAAGGAGGGTCAAGGAAATTTCGGTGTATTTTTTGTTACAATTAAATTTTTTATAATATTTTAAACCACTGAAGAAGGCTTATATATAACAAGTGGAAACATTCACTATGATTAAACAAAGTTTTATATTTACTTTTCGACTTTAAATGAACCTTTTGATTCTAATCACCTTTGAATAAATAGGTATATATACATTATATTTAAAATTACTTGGTAAGCTAATATGATTTTATTTAATTAGTTTGTTTTGACTAAATTTCGACCATGGTTTGTTTAAAAAGCAATAATTAAGTAAACAACTAAATATAAAATATTTAAAGAGTCAAACTCTTCATTCACTTTTCCTTTTTAAAAATGTCAATTAAGGGACCAAGTATTAAGCAAATGTTTTGTTTTTTAGGTCTCCTTCCTCCTGTTAGCATCTCCTCCCTTGCTTAACCCTCTAATTCCTATTAGTTTTTAAAAACACAAAATCCCGTTTAGATCAGCCCGTGCCAAAACTTTTATAATACTGAATTTACTAAAAAAAAAAATTATCAAAATTATTTTTATTTTATTCAAATATAATTATAATTTAACATTAAAGGGGTTCAGGAGCGACGTCTAAACGTGCAGTGAGGGTCAATATTAAGTCCCACCCATGTGTTTTCAACTTGTGATTATTTCATTGTTTTTATAAAAGAAGATGAAAATCTTTAACGGAAATTTTCTAGGTTTGAATCATGAAAGTTTCCATCCAAAAATATATAATATTTTTTTATTTTAAAAACAATGAAATTATCACAAGTAGAAAACGCATGGGCGGGACTAATATTGTCCCTCACTGTACTTAAAAAAAAAAAACAAGACTATTATAAAGAATTTTTAAATGCGTTTTTTTTTTAATGAATTAAATTCTTAAGTGATTATTGGAACAGAAAGTTATAATTTTTTTAACGACTTATTAAAAAATTATGAAAATTAATTTTTGTTATCAAGCTAATACAGCAAACCATCTGTCCCAATAATCTTTAATTTTTTTTAAATTTAAAAATGAATTTATTGTTATTATTAATCACATATTAATTAAGAAATTTTTAAAATAAGCTTAGATGATTTATTTAAAAATCAAATGTCAAATAGTTCTACATTCTTGCAATAGATGGCAGGCTATTTTAACAGCCGATCCTCTCTCAGCCTATATTTATATATTTCTATGCTTTTATAAATGATTCATAATATATAATATCATTTATAAAGTATTTATTGTTAAAAGATCAATGAAAATCAACCAAATGCATTAAATATTATTAGCTACCATTCTGACATCTCTTGGCATATTTTCGAAATATATGATTTTTTGGGCTTACTTTTTATGACCCACAACGCCCTCTTATCGGGAAAAACATGAGTAACACATTCGCTCCTGCCACACCTTAATCATAAATTTAAAAAAATGAATAAATTAAAAAAAAAAAATTAAATTTTCTAGACTTTTTATCTAATTCTTGAATGACCTTTACACAACAAAAAATTCATATATAACAGATTTTAATTTGAAACTATTCTGTAATTTTCATAAAGAATGATTGGATTCTAATCCAAGATTTAGCACAGGAACAACGATGTCTTAATTAAATGATTATAAAACTGAAGAAATATTTAATTTGACTTTAATTACTCGAACCAAATGAGCAGCAATTATTTAGAGCTCATCAGCTAGAAATACGTATGTCTAGACGTCTGCACAAAATATTACGATGTCTCAGTTGCAGGATGGGGGAAGAGGAACTCTAATGCAAGTGTCAGTCAGTGCATTTGCTAATTGGCAATCATCTTGCCATCATATTGTGATTGTATGCTGCTCGACAATCATTAAGCATTTAGTGAGACTCGATGTAAATCTTCAGAACACATTTCATTTAATTATTTAAGAAAATTCATTATTTATTTATTCATTAGTTTTCCGAAATTTTCTTTTTTTTTTATTTACTAAAATGAACAATCAATCAAACAAAATTCTCAAAAAAAAAAAAAATCTTCGATAAAATATTAAATAAACGAATTGAAAAATATTAATTAAGAATAAATAAAACAAAAAAAACAAAAAATTATTGATTCTCAACTTTTTGTTTAATGCCACCTGAATGTTTGTATGTGTAAATTTTCAAATTAAAGTTGTTCATTTAATTAATTCTTTGTTTATATAGCATATAACAAACAAGTTCTAGACAACGGACGTTACTAAATTGGTTTTAACATCAAAAACAATAATCAAGAACTAAATTCCTTAAAGTATATTGTTTATTTATATACTACTACAAGGACTTCTATCCTTAGTCGCTATATGACATGTTTCAACTTCCCAACTTTAGATCATTAAGTCCCATGCACCGATTCACAAGTCGATGAAAACGAACGATTTATGAAGCGAATGAATTCCACACCCCTCGTATTCACCAGATCTGGCCCCATTTCGCTTCTACCTGTTCGCAGATTTTAAAAAGATGCTCTAGGGAAAGAGATTTGCTTCCGACGATGAGGTTATAGGCCTATCCTTTTTTGAAGCCTGAGAAAGTTAGAATGATTCTATCGCTATGAAAGGTGTCACCTTTCAAGTGACTTTGTTGATGAATAAAGTTCAATTTTGCAAAAAAAAAAAAAAATACAGCATGTATATATATAAAGATAAGGCCTTTTTGTTAAATAAATAGTTTTAGTGAAATGTATTAATGTGTTTTTATTATCCTTTCCAGTTCCCGTTTTGTCTGTCCAGGTCGGACACTACTGATTTTGTTGCTTTTATCTTCAGAAGGGATCAATTTATCAGTTTAATACAAATTTTGACTGTTTCATTCCCATAGTGAATAAATAAAAAACAAACCATTAGGGTCCCGGTTTTATCCGACTTTCCCCTACTTGAAAACGACTGAAGAATAATTTATATTTTTAATAATTCTAAAATAATTAATAGAAAACGTGGTCTATAATTAAAAATTTTCATAATAATTTTCAGATTTATTGGCGATTGAAATCGTAACAGTTTCGGCTTTTAATGCCTTGAAACTCTTAAAAAAATGTAACTACTTTGACTTTTCGAAAAATAAAAAGCTAATGATATCTATTTACCCCCTTAACATATTTACTAAAAATTTTACAATTTTTTTTTTCACTCATCATGTGATTTCCTATTCTTTTTAAAGTAAATAAATATAAAAGATTACAAATGTAAATTAATATTTTTTCAAAAAAAAAAATTGATTTGTATCGTGTTGACGAATTTATTTAATCGGTATAAACTGATTGAGTAACCGATGCCGGAAACGGCTCAAGCGCTTCCGGTAAAAACTCGTTTATTCGTTAGATGAGGGGTCAAAAACAGAGGGGGAAATTTAAATATTCGGCTGTCAAAAAGGGCTAATAATGATTTATGGGTCACCTATTGATGTTAAAAGAGAAGGGGGGGGAATATTTTGTGACATTTAATCAATAGTGATTATTAACCAAGTATTTTATTATATCTATGCATATAAAAAAGTTAATTATCAAATAAAAACTGCATATATTATAAGGCATATTTTGAGAGAAAGAGAACTTAATATCAATAGAAATTTCAAATATGTATAAGGAAAAAAAAACCTAGAAAAATATTTAGAAAATACACGTCTTGTTCAATACTCTATTTTCCGGGATTCTCAAATAAACAAAGCTTATATATACGTATATAATGCCTCTGTCTCTGTTCCTTTGACTCCGGACTTAGACTGGATATTATGGATCAGTCCCTTTCCCTTTTCTAAACGATTCTGCGCCAATCCCTTTGTCAAAGAGAACCTACTGTATTTTCTCTCCTATATTCTTTGCACCTTATTTCTCTCAAAAAAAATATTTTCTAGAGAATTTAAATTTGTTTTTTGTTTTAGAATATATATGATTAAACCATTCTCAAAATCATTTATTTATTATTCCCGTTATCATTAATAGAATAACTTGAATAATTAAGTCGAATAAGTCGATTTTCCAATAATTACTAATCGAAGTCAAAAAAGTACAATTGGAAAAGAAAATTGACGAAGATTTTTTTGACAAGGATGTCAGAAAAAAAAATTGAAGAGATTAAGAGTGAGTGATCTCAAAAGATGTGGATATTTTTAAAAAATTTCGGCGCGGTTTTTTTAAATGAAATAAATTTATTGGAAATTTTATTAAAACATTTTTTTTTTTATTTTATAATTTAATAAAAATTGTCTTAATTAATTATTTTTTTTAATCCAGAAAAAGTAAAAAAAGTAAAAATGGAAAAGAAATTTCTATTTTTAAGAATATTTCTATTTTTTAAATTTAATTTTTTTTTTTTTAATTTAAAAATGTAATAATTATTTGTATTTATTTTTAAATAAATTTGAAAGAGTAAATAGCCAGTCTGAAAGATTTGGACAAGTTTTATGATTAGCTTGATAAAACAAGCATGTACAGTGAGGGTCAATATTAAGTCCCAATTCATAAACATATTGTTACATGGCAACCAATCTATTCTTTCCTATGAATTACAAAAGTGTGCTTCAAACATTTTCGAGGGCAAAATGAGAATATACATTTTAAAGAACACATAAAAAATAATTGATTTATGAATTTTAATCAAAATCGTTAAAGCGAATTTTAATGAAATCGAAAAAAACTGAAAAAGTACGTCAGTAAAGTATTAGTACTATTTGGCCGATTATGTTCCAAAGCTTTGAGTCACGTGCCAGAGGGTTACCTAATTTAAATATAAAATTTTAATCTCTTAGCTCTTTTCGTTCTTGAGATATTTTGTTCGCAGACAATTTTGTATACTTTTTGAACTCACGGGACCTCAAAACGTATATTTCCATCAAATTCTGGACTTTGAATTTTTTACCTGAATCCAATACTTTCTCTCTCTATATATATAGTTAAGAGAAAAATAAGATCTAACAGTAATAAGATGCTTGTTGATTTAGATCTGAAAGATTATTTGTGCCAACTTTAATCAGACTGTGGTCTCAGGATGTTTATCATGAACAATTTTTCCTTTACTTTTAAAAAGAATTTATTTTTATTACCTAAATTATGAGATACAATTTTAGAGGTCACGCCTACTTGCCCTTTACTTTATCTCTTATCAATAAGAAAGCAACATCCCTTGTATTTAAAGTTTATTAAAATATATTATATAGAGTTTAGTTAGCTGATCTCATAAAATCAAAGAAAATTATTTTTGCAATTAAAAAAAAAAAAAGTTAAATTTTAATTAATTTCATAATTCAAAGGCTAAAAAATTGACTGTGGAAAATAAAATCAAGATGATAAAATATATCTTAAGTACTTCTTTATGTAGATGCTGATGAGAGCCTGAATGTTAAAAAAATTAAAAAAAAAAAAAAAAAAAAAATGAAAGAGAATAAAAAAGCGTTCTCTATGAAAATAAAAAATTGAGTCAACCCTCTGTTTAATAAAACACGCACACTAATACTCGCCTTCTGTTTGCTCATAAGACTGATAAAATTGTTTAGAAAAATATTATAAAATTTAATTAAATTTAAGCCGTTTTTCGATAATGCGAAAATTTTATTTAGTATAGCTAAGTGAATATAAGTAGACGCAAGGGCAATTGAATATTCCTACCCTCACCCAAGGAAAGAGATATTATCTGTGTTTATTTTATTGTTTTATGGGGTCACAGCAACTTAAAAAAGCTCTATTAAAAAGCTAATGTGTTAGTAGTTGACCAGAGGAGAGAAAAAAAAAATCTATTTCTTCTAAAGTTTAATTGCTTCATTTTTACCTAAATACTTTTGTAAGAGGGCAGAAAATAAAATAAAACTAAAGGTTTTCAGGTCGGTCCGTAGACTGTTAAAAAGGGATATTCATAAATAAGTATAGAAAGTATTATATTTATGAATTTTACATTCGGGTATATGAAAATTTCATATACCAAAAAATGGGCCCTCGAGAGGTTTGAACTCGAGCTCTTGGTTTCTTCCCTTCATATATGAACGCCTTTACCATCTCGATCACTTACTTATTTTTTAAGCTACTTAAATTTGATTCATATTTTTTTTACTTAAAACTTTGGTGGCAAAAATGGCTGGTGGGCTAATGCCAACATTTTTTTAAATAAATAAATAAATAAACTAGTTTATGAATTCGACCCCCCCAGCCTTATTACGTAGCAAAGTGGTACAACATTCACCTCTTGTGCAAGAGATCTGGGGTTCGTTTCCCGATTCAACCAATAAAATTTTTCTGAATTACTTTGGATCAATTTTTCACTTCAAAAAATTCTTTTTTCTATCGATTGATTTCAAATTTTAATACACTCTATTGGTATAATAATTAATTTTTATCCAATTTCAATTCCAGAGGTTTAATTCTTAATTAAGAAACATGAATCAGAAAAACTTGAATCTCGAATTTTATAATTAATAGTAAATTAGAGCACACTAATACATTATTAGGCCATTACATTGTATTTTCTTTTTAACATGAAAACGTTATTTTATCTCTAAATGTTAAAAAAAAATCTTGAAAAATCATAAAATTTTCATGTAAGAATATGCAGATTTGTTTAAATATAATCATTAGAAAATAATAGATGTGTGATATCTACACAATTTAATATTTCAAAAGCAAAATTTCTTCACATAAAAAAATTTAAATTATAAGGATAAATATTTATTAATATTATTATAGTGAATTTCATGAAAATTTCGAATCGGTTCTTTTAACTTCGGAATAATGATTTGATTGAATGATTGATAGGCGGATACGTAAATTATATTTATTATTTTATGAGAGAAAAATATTTCCCATCCTTCATAGATTTGGACAGATATTCGTTTAATTTTTTTTTTTTTTTTTTTTTTTTTGAATGGTTTTCTTTACACTTACTCATGTTAAATTTAAATAAGAAGTAAGAGAGAGGGAAATAGGGGGGAAAGAGTTTATTTAAGATTAGAGGTATGGGTGGATTAAAGTATGCGAAACATAACTAGACCGACCCTCTTGTAACTGTTAAACTGGAGCCAAGCCAAAAGCAAAATCAATAATATTCGGTTGGGGGAGTTTAACTGGCTTGTCGGGTACAATAAAGCTGACGTGTAATGTGGACGTAGCCTACGCCAGGCAGCCAATGCCGATGCCTTATTGGGTGAATGATGAATGTGGGAGGAGGGGGGGGGGATCCTTTGGTTCTCCGGTTTTGCCGAAAGAAAGGTATCTCCTCTTTGCCAAGTTGTTCCAACATTTGCACACTTCCACTTGGACAAACTGGAGAGAGAGAGAGAGAGAACTCCGACTAACTTCACTGGTTTTAACCTCTTTACTTGAATCAAGTGGGGATTTAGTCGAATATCGATATACTAATATATGCAATTAATTTGCAGAATGTAAGCGTCCAGATTAACTCTACTTTCTGAGATTACCTCTGTCATAATTACATACCTACAACACTATCGCCGTAAGATTTTATTTGAAAATGAATGGGAATTGGAAAGCTGGCCAAAGAATCATAAAAAAATGTCAAAAGAAATGCAAGGAAAAGAGTAGATTTCTGTTCACATGATCAAGAAAGTGGATAATAATTAATTTGACAAAACATTTAATGACCGGTTGCACCAACACATCTTAAGTCTTAAGCTCGTCTTACATCAAAGTAGAACTTAAAGCGTTGTACCAGCTAAATCTTCAATTTGTGCTTACATCTCAAGTTTCCATATTTTGCTCAGGGGCCCACATCTTGTGGGTACGTGGATGGCGACCACGAGCTGCCCGAGCTGGAACAGACAGTCCTTCAGTTATTTGTATGTCTGTCTCTTCCTTCCTCTTTTCAACAGGCGTCAGACCGTACGACGGGCCGGCCTGTCCTATTTCTTCCGGTCGCAAAAACGCTTGATAGGGTGGGAGGGAAATAGTGAGGTCCGCCGACCCCGCATCGCGGGAAAAAGGCGAGGACAGAAGAAGAAGATCCTATTTTCGTTCTTTGGCTGTGAAAATGTCTGATTTTGCTATGCACTACCGCATAGCGTATATTGTTTTTTCTCAAGTTCTCCTTGAGTATATCACTTGACAATTAATTGATGCAACGCTTTGAAATCTCAAGTCGAGCTTATCACTAAGGCGGCTTTGCCCAAGAACTCTTGGTGCCACTGGGCATAAGAGATTCATATATTTCTACGTTACTTCGCAAATGTGAGCTTAATTAAAAATCCTGAATATGTATAGAATATACTACTAGGTAAACATACATAAATACGTATATTTTTCCTCTTTCATTTTTATATTCAGAATTAGTAGTAGTAGTATTTACACATAGGCGAACACTAAGGCTCAAACAGACCAGCGTACCCAGATTATTTTACTCATACTGCTTATTATTATTATTTGCATTTCTTATCGGATCTCCGTTTATTTAGCCTTGTTGCGGTTAAAAATGTGTTTTAAAAATATTCCATTGAATTGGTAGTTTTTAAATAAATTAAGAAAAAGGTGAATTAATTAGAAGAATAAAAATTTAAAAATTCTAATTTCTAAAACGATATGGAAATTAACAAAAATGTATTTTATTAGAATGTATTTATTTAAAATTTCCCCTTCATATACAGTATAATAATTAAAAAGACGAAATAATTTGTATGTGAAAATATGTTTAGTTTTGTTAAGATCTTACTTAAGTCTGAAATTTATAAAATTAAACTTCCGGTATTTGGCTGAATAACTTTTGGTTAAATAGGATTAAATCAATACAATTAAACAGTCTGTGGTAAATTTATCTTGGAAACTATAGTATGGATTTAATCATTGATCTGAGATTATATGTCCATCATAATATTCATTATAATGAGTTCTAGAAACTTTAGAGACATTCAAAATTGGCAATATGAATGCAAAAGAGAGGTTTAGGGACCAGTGGAGTGACTTCCTCGATATTCAGTGTTTCCGCTAGAAAGAACTTCACTTACCAAGGTCTCAAACTTTGTTCATTTAAAGTATATGAATTTGTTTGGATTAAAATTCGATGAATAGATTTCACACTTAAATTTTCCTGGCTGAAAATAAAACCCAATGAAATTTTACTCTATTTTTTTGAACATTTGTAGAATTTGACACATCGGAGTTCTGTAAAGAGAGACTAATTGACTGGAAAGAACAGTACTTCTCTTATCTTTCTCTTTTCACTTAGGTACAAAAGCTAATGACACACAATTCACAAGTACAGTAGAGTCCCGTTAATCCGAACTAATTGGGACCGAGGGTCGTTCGGATTATCGGGAAGTTCGGATTAACCGGAATTGTAAGCTTGAATTAGTTAATTTTGATAATAAAGTCGTATTTATAACGTTGTAAACCGTGAAACTTGTCGGTGATATTAAACTCTAAATAAATATATCATAATAATAATAAAATAAAGTTCCTTTAATGTCTAATTTTCATTTATATTCCTCTTAAAAAAAAAAATCGTACCCAAAAAGAGTTCGGATTAACCGGAAGTTCGGATTAGCGAGGTTCGGATTACCGGGACTCTACTGTATATCTTTGTAATTTGAAATAAAAATGTCGAATCTTTTTTGTTGTGAAGAGAAGTACAAAATTTGTAAATTAGACGCATCAAAATTCGAAGAATATCTGTTTTAGTCAAACTCTACTGGTAGAGATTCCCTTAAATAATGGGTCAGTCCACTCGTGGAGCTCACAAGGTGTGAGATGATCTTGAAAAAAAGTTCATCCCCCATTATCGTGGTCTCGATAGTTTGATTTTTACAAGTGATATAAATAAAATTACTCTCAAAAATCACCTCGCTTGAGAAGGGTCCCCCAGTCGCATCTATATTGATTTTAAAGTAATAAAATTATTAAAGAGTCTCTTATCATCCCCTATCGAGCACATTAACCCCGATTTACCCCAAGACTTCCCCCAGTCACACCCTGTCAATCCACAAAATTCTTTGACCGTGACGAAATATTGAAACGAGGTCTCTAGAAATTTTTTTTTTTGTTTTATAAATATACTACTAAGTTTACTTTCGACGAGATAACTTTTTGTCAATAAATAAAGATATTAAATTCAGAGAAAATTTGTATTCAAAATTATAAAATTTTCTAAATCGCCCATAAATCACTATGAAAAATAATGAAACAATATCAACTGTGTATAAAGGAATTTAATTTTGAAAACGCAATAAAATAAGCCATTAAATTCTCTTAAATTCTGGATTATTGAAGATAAAAATAATATTGATAAACAGTTAAAAAAAAAGAGTAACTTAAAAATTGAAAACTTGGTAATTTGTTTTATTTTTTTAATCAAGTTATTTTTTTTATTTAATCTTATTTTTGTAATGAATTGTAATTAAAGCAAAGGAATAGACAGGGGTGTAGTCTATATTTATTTCCTCGATTTTATTTATTCAATGATATTAGAATTGCATTTTTTTTTCCATTTGCATTTTTAAATTAAACAAATGACAAAACATCGATAATTTCCTTAGAATACATTTTAGGGATTGTATCATATAAAATAGTACAAATCGTTTATTCATTTACTAATTAAAAACAAACCAAACAAATGAATATGAAAAAAATTGAAATAATTCACTTAACATGGCTATGCTCTGTCTAACAATATCAAATCAACATTATTTAAAAATAAATTCAATAAAACTTAATGGATATACTGATATCTATCTCATCTTTATATATAAAGCGCTTATATATATATATATATATATATATATAAAATAAAAAAATATATAATATGAAATCCGGAGTCCGAATTAATGAACGAATCTTAATGAGATTAGAATCAAATAATTACATTATATCTCAATTGGGAGCTGAGGTATGATCAAAAAAGTTGATTTTTTAAAACACAACTTGTCGTAAAAAAGTAAAATGTATCTTTTAAACTCGACCATTGATGTCTGAAAATCATCAAAGGAAAATCAATGATTTCTTCTCTGGTCACGGGGGGTTGTAATCAGGGTTGTTGTAATCTGCTTCGCTGTTTAATTATTGAGGTTGTTGTCCTTTCTCTTACCTATAGCTATATGTAATATATACCAGATAGTAATAATGTATTGCGATCTTGTCAAAATTTGATGTCGAAATTTTGATGGATATTCAACATTTTGAGGCCTCCTGAGACCAAAAAAGTTGGTCCCAGAAATTGGTCTGTCTGTCTGTTTGTATGGTACAAGACATGAAGTTGAAATTTTATATTTAAGTTACCTACCCTCTCGTACAGTTAAAATAAGCTTTTGAACAAAATCGGCCAAAAAGTTCTAGTACTTTACTGGGGTACTTTTTCGGTTTTTTTCGATTTTCTCAAAATTGATTTTGATTAAAATTTATAAATCAACTAATTTTTTTAGAAGCTTTTTAAAAAGAATATCAGTAAAATTTTTCGTGAAAATTGTTTGAAATACACTTTATTGATGTATTTCAGATTTTTTAAATTTATGTTCCGGCTCTTCCTCCCATAGAGCCAATCTTAAATCCCTATGTGGATTTGCATGTTAATTTCGATTCAAAAGGAGAACTTTTTTTACATTTAAAAAGAATATTGCATTCCAATTCTTATGAAATTTTGTATATATTTAGGATTCTCTATTGTGTATAAAATATCCTAATATGAAATTAAAATTTTGAAAAATAACCATATTACTTCAAGCAGTCAACATTTCAAATACAGTTGAAATTCACAGAGCCTATGGAAATTTTGAACGCAAGGGGTCAAGTTTGGATTAGTTCCAACCAGCACTAAGGTGCTAAACTAAATATATCTCGACACAAAAAATTTGGTGTGACAGCACAGTACACAATTTTCGATTAACGAAGGTAATAGTAAGCCATACCAGATTTGTTCAAAGGTTAAGTGCGTTCTTGTTTACTAAATCGATGATTTGCTATCTGTCTAATAAGTTTGTTAGTTGACTTGAACTGAAGCCGATTAAAGTTTGTTATTAATCATTAATCAAGAAACAAAAGTAAATAATAAAATGACAGGTCAATGAAGTTAATGATAATAAAAAGAAAAATTAAAACCCATATCAATCTGTCAGTTTTAAGTGAAGGAACGTTTTTATAGCAGATTTTTTTTTACGATCTGAAGAAGGAAGGGATCAAAATTATAGCCATTCCACTGGTCAAAAGTTAAGTATTAAGGTATTTTCTCTCCTCACGGACAAACGCACCACTGCACTCGCTTCGTTATCTCAACACAATGCGCAAAGAATATAGAAGAATTTTTTGTGTTGGATCTTTATTTATGATCGCTCGTGCAATGCAAAGAGTAACCCAAGTAAAGGGCACCCATCACCACCGAGAAGTACTCGCCTGGGGTCGTTAAGGCTGATATCAGAAGCGTTCAACAAGATAGCGAAAAATCATTCTCTCTCCATTTTTTTTTACTTTTTTTTATACATCCAATAAAAAATTCACTATGCAAAGGAAAAATCAATATCCGGTTTTGAACAAAAATACCCGTTTCTAGTCAAATGTTGTCTATCAAGTTGAATAGGTAAACTTGTATATTCATAATTTTTTTTTTACCAGAATATAAATTTATTTTTTGACATATTAAATATGGAAATAAATTATTATTATTATTTTTAAAAATTTCAGACTGACAGAAATGTGATAACGAAGAATGCGGCAGAAGAAATTATTTTATTTATTAACTATCTTCTTTTCGGACGCTTCTTCTTCAGGACAATAAAATATAAGGTGTTAAGTACAGACGCGGATTCATTCAATCTCCCACCCCCTTCCACACGGCCGTTATTATATTTTTTTAAAGCTTTTTTTAAATTTGTTAAAGGAGGGAGTCCAGAAAGCCTTAATTTTCGGAATGAATAACTCAATCATTTTAAAGTGGAACTTTTATTTGATCGCCTCAAATTTTTTCGTTCCTCTATCAGCATGTCGCGTTACAAGCCGTGACGTCAAAGGCCGTGACGCTACAAGTTATGACGTCACAAGCCGTGACGACAAAAATAGGAAAGTTGAAAATTTAATATATATGACGAATTATAAAAAAATAATTGTGAGATTTAATTATTCAATTTTAAAATTGATAAAATATAATTTTTAAAATAATTTAAAATGATTCAAATACTAAATAAATATTGTTCTCAGTTTTTAGCATGCGTCTATTGATTTCTCATTATCATTCTGATTTTCCAATTATTAAATTAAGATTAAAAACGCGATTTTAATACCATTAATTGAATAATTTTCTGAAAATTTTCAGTTAAACGCCTACGAACCGAAAAAAAGTTTCACTTCCATCGCGGTTTCATATAACCACACAATGTTATTTTTATTAAAGAAGATATCGACTTCGAATTTTTTTAAATTAAATATAATTAAAATGTTGTGGTTTTTTTGATTTTCTAAAAAAAAAAATGTTTTTTAACAAGTCTATATATCAATAACTAGCCATTAATTAAAAAACCGGAAGGAGAGATCGTCTAAATCCCTCTGTACCCAACACCTAATATTTTATTGTCCTGAAGAAGAGGCATCCGAAAAGAGGATAAATAATAAATAAAATAATTCTATTTATTAAATTTCTTTTCGCACTAAATTTCGTCATTCACTAATCCTTATAAATATATAATATAATTTATTTCCATATTTAATATATCGAAAGATAAATTTATATCCTGATAAAAAATTAGGAATATAGATAGCAATTCTTCAATATACTCCTATTCTTAGATTCCCCCAAAAATTGTTTGAAGCACATTTTACTCTTGTACTTCATAGGAAAGATTGGAAAATAAGGCCATGGTAACAAAATTTAAATATTTAATTATCCCTATAAATTTTCTCTCTTGCGTTTTGATATATTAATTTATTTTTGTTTTTCGCAAAACCAAAAATTTGTATAATTTCTTTATGGTAAGACAAAATAGTGTTCTCTGCTTGTCACACCAGATTTTTTTGTGTCGACATATATTTTGTTTTCCACAGTACATTTGGATTCAAAATGTAAAATTTATAGCAACCATTTCTTCTACGAATTTTCCAAGAAGTACAAGAGTAGAGTGCGGTTTAAAAAATATCAAGGGCAAAATGAGAATATACATTTTAAAGAGCATCTTAATTAAATATCTTTTGGCCAAATTATAATTATTTTAAATAGAACCAATGAAAAATAAAATCTTTCACGTTTTAGAAAAGTTCAATTATAAGCAAGCGTTTTTTTTTTTTAAAGAAAGATTTTTTTTATCCTTTACGAAATTATTTATTATTTAAAACGAAAGAAGCAGTTTGCCGAGCGTGGCGGTGTTGATGAGGCACTTAGAGTTAGAGGGGACACCTGACGGATTATGATAAAAATAAATGATCCTTGCGGATTATAATAAAAAGACAAATTCTCTAGGGTCATTTCCATAGAAAACAGAGTCTTCCTTGTTCACTTTTCCGAGCAGCGAGGATAAAAAAAAATACAATCAACATCAATCACAACATTTTCCAAACAGCCGTCATTCATTTTGTTTTGTTGAATTGTTTGTTTGTTTGTTTTTTTATATTCTTCACTATTGCCAAGAATAATTAAGATTTCGTTGGTTTAGATTTATTTCTTAAAATATATATACAAAATAATAATAAAAAAAAAATATCGTTTTTGTAAATAATGAACGCAATAAGTGGTTTGTGAGTTATGTTCATTAAATACATAAACTAATATTAAAGTCGGGTGTGACTGGCGCACAGCACACAATTTTCTCTTCCCCTTCGGTAAGAGAAAGTTGTCCACCGTGCTGGTCACACCAGATTTTTTTGTGTCGAGATATATTTAGTTTCCCATAACACCTTAGTTCTAAACTTGCATTTTAAATGTTGACTGCTTGAAATAAACTATGGTTATTTGTCAAAATTTCAATTTCATATTTGGACATTTTATACACAATATAGAATCCTAAATAAAAACAAGATTTCATAAGGGTTGGAAAACATTTTTTTAAATGTGTAAAAAGTTCCAAAGGAGACCCTCCTTTTGAATCTAAATTAACAAGCAAATCCCCAAAGGATTTAACATTGGCTCTATGGAAGGAAGAGCCGGAAAATGAATTTGAAAATATGATATACAACAGTAAAGTGTACTTCAAACAATTTTCACGAAAAATTTTACTGATGTACTTTTTAAAGAGCATCTAAAAAATAGTTAATTTATATAATTTTAATCTAAAAAGAAAAAGATTTATATTTTGTTGCCGTGGCAACCATTTCTCCTATTTTTCCTATGAAGTACAAGAGTAAAGTGTGCTTCAACACACTTTAAGGTCAAAATGAGAATATACATTTTAAAGCGCATGTAAAAAATAATTGATTTTTGAATTTTAAACAATTTTGGTGGAGCAAATTTTGAGAAAATCGATAAAAACTATAAAAGTACATCATTAAAGTACTAGTCTTTTTTAACCGGTTTTGTTCAAAAGCTTATTTTGAGTGTCCGGGAGGGTACCTAATTTAAATATGAAATTTCAATCCGGTAGCTCAATTCCTTCATGCTAAAAATCGTTTCATACAGACAGACCAATTTGCGGGACCCACTTTTTTTGGACTCAGGAGACCTAAAAAAGTGTATATCTATAAAAAATCTCGACATCGAATTTTTGACATGATTGCACTACTTTCTCTAATAAAAAAAAAAATTGAAATCGTAAATTTAAATAAATTTATTATTATACTTTACAGAATCAGACAAACTAAGTTTTTTCATTCGCCTCCTTTCGCTCGTTGGGTTCTATCTCTAAACTAAAAAAAAAAAAAAAAAATCAAATATGAATTTTACAAGCAAGTATATTTTTTCCACTAACAATTAATAAATTAAAAAAAAAAAAAAAAAAAATAGAAAGACATTATGTTTGAGAAAAGAAAAATATCTCAGGATAGAAAGAGCTTTTCTCTTGAAACTCTCGGCACAAACTGCTTATTGTTTTATTTATTTCTCTTTTTTTATGATTTATTCATTAACAAAAATGTATTTGAGAAAATTTACTTTTATTCGTTCTAATAAATAAATTTCTAAACATTTTTTTTTTTTGTTAATAAATATTAAAATCAAAAAATGAATCAGCGCCACCAGCAAACTCGAGTTTATGTTTTCTTATCAAAGTGAAAAAAAAAGTTTATTATCATCACTTTTTTTAATTAGACATAAAAAAAAATATTGCTATTAAGAAAATTTCTAATATTCATGTTTGCCCTTAATATACATGACTGCGATTACTTCAACACTCTTTAAAATGGATCCGATTTATTATTAAGGCGATTAGGGAGGCAAAGCTCTTCGCATGTTTTTGCCGATAAGATGACGTTGGGGGTCTTAAAAATTTAGCCAATTTACCAAAATATTACGAAAATTTGCTAACAGATGGCAGAATGGTAGGGCTATTTTTAATCTCATGTATTTGTTTAATTTTCGTTGATTTTTTAATATTGAATAGTTTATAAATATTATATATTATATGATCATTTATAACAGCTTAAAAATATATAAATATTGGCTTATAAGTGATCTGATAATTCCGGCTGTTAGACTAGCCTGCCATCTTTTGCAAGAGTGCTAAACTATTTTTAAATAAATACCTAAATTTATATTTTAACTCGGTCCCATTTTATTTAATTATTATAGTTTGGATTTTAATGATTTTTACAATTTAGATTTTAAAAAAAATTACAATTTTCATAATTGAGGGTTTTTTCATTTTCTACAAATATTAAAAAATAATAATTTTCTTTATTTTTTAATTAATCATAATTAAAAAAAAAGCAATCAATTATGAAAAATTCTCACTAATTTTAATTCATTAAAACAAAACTGCATAAAAAATACTTTAAAATGCTTCAGTAGTTTGGGACTAAAAATTCAATGTGCCCTCCTGAAGCGCCTTAAGAAACTAATAAAAATTAAATTAAAATGATACAGATATCTTATTAAAAAGATCATTAATTAGAAAAAAAAAATTGAACTGTTTATAAATAAAACTCGTAACATGGTAATTCCACAATGACACTTTCTGAGTAATTAAAACCCATTGAAGAAATCTAAGACAAAATGCAAATAATTTTCCTTGGGAATATTATCTGGTTATCAATTGCTTAAAAGAGAGGATTGGAGGTGATAAGGCATGAAAACTTCCTTTCTTTAAGATCCATTTCCCTCTCCTCAAATGACAAAACGATGTTTTCAAGGGATTATCTCCTTTAAAAGAGAGAGAAAATTAAATTTTACAGAGTTATTAATTCATTTTTCATATTGATCCTTTTACGAGAAATAAATATTTCAAGCATTCATAAGGTACAAATTAATCCTATATGGTATGTCAATTCTAATAGAATAACATTATTTTAGTACTATACAATAGATATAAATATAATTTTATTGTTTCATGATGATCCATATCAAGAGTTGGTCTGCGGTTCAAAATTATTAGATGAAGGGGTGGGGGCGGAAGTGGTGCGAATATCATTCGGAAAAATGGAATTGACATTAATGAATTAAGTTAAAATCAAAAATGTCAATAAAACCAATTATTATTTTTTTTTTTTTATTAAATAAACTAGCTGATCCGTTCATCGATCAAATACAATTTTTTTATAATATAATAAATAATGAAATTCAAGTATAATAAGTTAATTATATCTAAGAATATTAGTATTAAAGAATATGGACTGATATTCAATTAAAAAAAAAAACACAGTGAATTCATAACACTAGAGAAGCGAAACTTCTACTCAAAATTCTTATTCACAAATCTATTCAAATAATATTCAATGAATAGAACATATAATTTTATAAACAAAAATCACTTAAATCGTTTATACTGTTCTGCTTCGCGGAGTTACCTGAAGAGAGATTTTTTTTTTTCAAAGGGACTTTGATATAACGTTACAGTAGCTAGTATCTTGTAACTAGTTCTACAAAATGAACTTGTAGCTTGTAACTAATTCCACATAAGTCCAGCCCTGCATATACTTTACCTACATATAAGTTATATCAACAAATTTGGCAAGCTTAAATATTGAAAACGAATTAAAATTCTCCACATTTTTGTAAAAAGATGTATTTATTCTTTAATTTATTCGTTTTAAAATATTCATTTTACTAAATAGAGAGCAAAAAATGCACCAAGTGAATTTTTTATTTTTTATGATTATTCTTTTCCGAAATGGGTTCAAAAAGACAAATTAGTTTGTATATGAAAAGACCAATAATTATTTCAAAGAATCCGGGCAGTAACAGATCGTGAAATAGCTGCGAAGTTTGATATCAGCCACACATCAAAATCATAACCTTACTTTTTAGGTTAAGGACGCCATGTTTATTTTAAACACGACGTTAAAATATTAAAAGCAGCCCCTAGACATGGAATTAATTTTTAACACTATTTACTAAATGTTAACGCTTTGGCTTTAAATTTTTGTTTACAGAATGGCTATTTGAGGCAAGGAAGTGATTTTGAATAGCATTTTTAACGCTGATTGTTTTTACATTACTTTTTAACACCTATTTTAAATTTTAACGCCTGTTTTTAGAGAATAGACCTGTCTATGAGTTTTACAAATGAAAGTGGAACAAGTTCGATTAAACTTCTAAAAAGCGTTACGAAACGCTGCATCCCTTAAAATGCCACGAGGTTAGAGTAATGATATATAGTCAGTTGGCGGTTCTTCGTCTGGTGTTTTTAACTTTTACACGAAGAGAGGAGGGGAAGACGAGCGTTTACGTATTCGTTCATGAGTGAACGAGTGAACGAACATTCAAGTATTCGTTGAACTTTGCAAAAGTATAGTATAAGGCGTTTCCTGAAAATTTTTTACTGTTTTAACAACCTTCTAACTAATTCTTTTAGAGCGAAGAGAGCTCATTATCAAAAGGTCAGTTGTTTAATGTCCGCTCTGAGTGATAAAATTTATTTAAATTAATATGCACGGACCAAAATGATAGATTGAGAGATATTTTAAATAAAAAAAAAAAAAAAAACTTCTGTGAATGTACTATAGAATCATATCGATTCTTGTTTTTATTCTTACAGGTTGAGAGAATTCAAATCAAGAGAACAAATATTTATTTTGAAAATTTGATTGAATATTTACTTGAGGCAAAAGCGTATTATGGTGCAATCAAGCCTGGAAAAATTACCTTTTGAAGCAACGAAAGGGAATTAAAAAGGACTAGAGCCTAAGAGGAGTTTCGGTTCGAAATATTAAAGACACCTTCAAAGAGGCAAGTGGTTAACCAGATTTTGTATTTTTATTTTTCAAAATAAAATAAAAAAAAAAAAAACGCGACAAACAAAAGGTTTAATTGAGTTAGAAATGGATTTTAGTTTTAAAATGCTTTTAACTTTTTTTTTTTGTTATTTCCTTAAAATTATATATAACTTAATTAAAAATAACCTTTATGTTATAAAAGAGAATTTTTTTTTTAATTTTATTCAATTTATTGTAACTTTTTAAAACACTATTATTTATAACTTTTAATATATCAATTTGTTTTGTTTTTTTCGCTGAAATATTAGGAAAATAAATGGATTTTGAGATTTTTTTATAATTTCAGACTATTTTTGATTTCTAAATAACTTTTAAATGAAAAGAGATATAAACTTGATCTCGAGAGTTTTTTTTATTTTCCGACGTTCTATTTTATCTCTACTATATAATATTCCCTCGCCCACTCGCATCCCCCACGCTCTTGTCCAAGTGACTCTTATCCATTTTTGAGTTTCTTCTTAGAGCCAGCGGCTAATTAATTTTAATCATTTAAATTTTATTTTTGTGCTAGAGGTCACGGGTTCCCATCCCCTCCCATGCATTTTTAATTGTAGTTTTAATTTTTAGTGACTTTTTTTCGATTTTCTCAAATTCTCAACAATTTTGATTAAAATTCAATAATCAAATATTTATTAAAAGCTCTTTCAAATGTATATTCTCATTTTACCCTCAAAATTGTTTGAAGTACACTTTACTCTTATACTTCATAGGAAAGATAAGGTTGCCATGGTAACAAACTTTCCCATGTTTATAAATTTTACCGGTGGAAACCAAATGTCGACACAAAAAGTCTGGTGTGACAAGCACAGAACGCAAAGACAAGAGAAAGTTAAATATTTATTAATTCATATACCAGAAAAAATAAGGGTATGCCGCCGGGAGTTGAACCACGGATCCTCCAATTGTACTCGGAATGCCCGTATTTGTACTCCGAGTACAAATTGGAGGATCCGTGGTTCAATTCCCGGCGGCACACCCTTATTTTTTTCGGGTATATGAATTAATAAATATTTAATTATATAAATTTCGCGGCTCACATACGCGATATATATAATATCTTAAATATTATATATAATTTCTTATTTATTAAGAGAAAATTGTGTGCTGTGCGACCAGTCACACCAGATTTTTTTTTTAAATTAAATATAACTAACAACCTCTGGCTTAGTAGGAAAACTTACCTGATTTCTTGCACACACAATATTTAAACCCCATTTTATTGGTTAATTTTGAAATATTAATTAATGTATTATTAATTGCTAAGTAAAATAAACCACGATACGATTATTGCCAAAAAAAATATCTCATTTCTAATGATAACAATCGTGAAAGCTTAAATGATTTATTATATTTGATTAAAAATCCCTTCCCTTTTTATTATTTTTCTCTGTTAAACTAATTTATTAAAATCCGTTTCCATGATATTTTTTTACTCTATTTGAAAAGAATTTTTTGTTTCACTAGAGATGAATAATAAAAATTCCTTTAATTAATTTTTCCTTTACTTTTTTTTTTAATTCAAAATATCTGCTTTGGTTTATAATTAGTCTTAATAATCGTTTAAAAGGAATTGGAATCAAAATTATTAATGAAATTATTGATTACAAATTCCCTCTTTATTAAGAACAAGTCAAGTTGTGCTCTTATAAATTCCTTTTTGAGAAAAAAAAATCAAGCCTTTGAATTGAAATTAATCTAATTTTTTTTTTTTTTAATAATTTTATAAATCAATGGCGTTTTATTTATTTAATAATTAATAAAAAAAATTGATATTTAAACAATTATCAAAGATCGAGAAATGTTTCTAAGTTTCAATGGAGAATTTTGGATTTGCAACACCCAATAAATATAATACAAAACAGCTGTCTGTTTATTGTCAGTATCAAAAGTTTAGAACCATTTTACATTATAGTAGGGATTTATAAATTCTTTTCATATTATTTCTGTAAAAGTCTAAACTATAAAATAATATTTTTCCATAAATTTTCGCTAGTGTTATTGTAAAAATCAGCTGGTGAACTGATATTTAAAAATGAAAAATGTCCCTTATTTAGACTTTTTTTAACCGAATTTGTTTACAAACAACTTCACATTTTTGTAATTTTATTGATCCTGTAAAGAATATCTCTTGAAGTTGAATAATAAATAAATATATTTGTTTTCTGGTATTTGTGGTTTATTTGAACAGTATAAGATATCTTATATAAAAAAATCTTTATTTAATAATAATAACTATTAAAAACTATTAAATTAACTCAGTGGTTTTTTTCTTGGTCAAGGTGGTTAATTAGCAGGCGGTCGGGAGAATTGGGAATATCTCGATAGGCCGCTGACTTTTTAGGACCTCGGGCTTTTCGAGGCCTCTGGCTTTTTAGGGCCTCGGGCTTTTCGAGGCCTCTGGCTTTTTAGGGCCTCGGGCTTTTCGAGGCCTCTGGCTTTTTAGGGCCTCGGGCTTTTCGAGGCTGCGGTCTTTTCGAGACCACAAATAGAATGAAATTTCTAAACTCAATTAAACAAGGGTACAAGGGTCCCTGTGATTGCCCATGGAGGATGGGGTACTCTAGAATGTCTATCTTAAATTGTTCGACCTCGAGGACCAACTTGGAGGCCGCCCCTCCCCCCTTGTGCCCCCCGCACATCAAAAATTTTGGACTTTTTTCAGTTTTTCGCTTATATTTCGTAAACTATGTCGTAAACATATTTTGTGGTCCTATGCAAAGTTGTAGAGCATTAAATCTATTAAAATTTGGTGCATAAAATGAATTTGTAGACCGAGTTACTGCGGGTCAAAAATAGACAAAATTTTCAATTACTATATATGCAAATGAATTCTTAATATCAAACTGCAAAATTTTATTACTTTTTGAGAATATACAGTACATACTGTATATATAAAATATACTATAGATGAGGCCGGTCGAGCTAGAATTTTCCCGGACCGTACGACTACTCAATCCGGCCTTGTTGATTAGAGTGAATAAAATAAAATTGATAAAAATTATTTTATATTTCAAAACATTGTCCAAGATAATGTTCTCAATTCTTCTTAAAATAAAGAATTTCTGTTTCAATTTTAAACTCCAAATGTCTTAAGATGAAAGAAGACCAAGATTTAAACATTAATTGATAAATTTACATAAATTGAATTTTAAAAAGATATTTATTTTTATTTATGTTTTCGTTTATACGTATGTATTCAATAAAATTAAAAGAATAATATTATACTAAAATAGATTATTCGCTATTTGAATATTTGATCCCTATTAAAAAAAATAATGTTAATCTCCAGCGAGTAAATGCAATTATTGTATTAGCATCGAGCTCTAATCGAAAATGAGGAGACTCCAATCAAAAGAGCAATTTCAATAACCCATGATAATAGCTAAGCATTTAGCATTTTAACACGGTTATCCGGGCAATTTTTGTTCAACAAGTCGGATAATGTATTCTAGTAAAGGACACAAAAATAAATGGTATAAAGATGCATTGGATAACTGAACGAGACAAAAATTTAATAGTTTGATGTTATTTTATAAGCAATGGGACAGCCACTACACTTTTTTACTTTCTCTTACGTATATATGTAATATATAGAGAGAAAGTATTGCGATTATGTCAAAAATTCGATGTGAAATCTGTAAAATATTTGTACAGGGTGTCCCAAAAAGAAAGAGCAGATTTCAATATCGTATTACAGACAAACTATGAAAGATAGAAACACATTGCGCATGTCACTGGATAGAGGAAGGTTCAAAGTTTTGACACTACATCATACACTACATCATACACTCAACATGAGCAACTGTAACTTGTAAGGCTTCATATGCAGGCGTCGACTAAGAACACATAAGTTGAAGTTGTTGGCTTGCCCGTCTTGTGGATTTCTTAGGGCAAATTTTGTATGCCAATCATAAATCTGCTTGTGCCGAGGCGGCTGTTTTTTGAATCGACTGCGAAACGCACGTTGCACTTGAATAATGAATTGATAATGGATAATGGATTGAGATCTCTTCAAACACACAAAATGACTTTTCCTATGGTGTAGACGAAATGTTGCTATAAACAAACAAGAGCGCTGCTGTGTCAAAACTTTGAACCTTCCTCTATCCAATGACATGCGCAATGTGTCTATCTTTCATAGTTTGTCTGTAATACGAAATTGAAATCTGCTCTTTCATTTTGGGACACCCTGTATTTTTAAGATTAATTTGTTTGCTCTGGGTTGAAAGCTTGAAACGTCGGAGAATTGTTTATTTTTATTCTTCCGAAATTTTGCATTATTAGTGACAGAAGGTTTGATTGAAAGAAATAAGATTTTAAGCCAATCGATCCATGAGAGAATTGGGAAAGTTGTGTAACTTAGTTGCCCATTTGATGTAAATAGAAAGAGAAGGTGGAGAGTTTTTTAATATTCCACTACGAGGGGATTTCAGTTGCAATTTGGTGAAAGACATGACAGAGTAAATAACAGTGTTACGTGCTCTACAGGAAACAAATTTCCATACAAATCAAAATCTAAATTGATAGCCAACAATTTTCCGGTGTGATAATCTAAATTTTCATAATTAATATGTATTATATAGTTAGTTGGTCATGGGGAAAAAAAAAGTTTTTAGTTTTTTCTATTTAAATTCTTATTATTAAACTGCAAATTTTATTAAAGTTTTTTTTTTTTTTTTTAATTTATTAAACATGTAAATAAAAATTTGGGTGTGCATCGAATTTTTTGTCGAAGACAATTTTTTTGTTTTAAAACAAAATAAAAACATTTCCATTTAAAAATAATTATTAATTATTTTAAAAATAATAAATGTATAAAAAATACATTTGAAATTATATATTATAATACATATGGATTTGTTACCTTTTTTATGAATAAAAATATTAGCCTCGAATTCCCTGCTTTGATATATTTATATTATAATCATAAAAACAAATAAATTTAATTAACCTGAATAAATTATGCGCCTTTTGTTTTATCTTCTGTTTTCAAACAATTCACGAACGCGCTTTTTTTCGGGGAACTGATCTCCCCCCCCCTCGTTTTAAATGATATGTAAAATTCTTTATTTCACTTACACAATTTTAGACAATGGAATCTTATTTATTTACTTCCATTTCTTAAGAACTACTAGGTAATAATAATAAAGTAATGATCAATAATTAATTCTATGATAGAAATATTTATTCATGTATGAATATTATCATGAATATTTATTATTATTTACTGAATTTTAATCATATTAAATTGCTCATTATGTCTGAAACAAAACGACACGAGTGTTCACACCATGCGGAAACTTTATTATTTATGCAGCAGTTAAGAAATTTAAATACTTATCTTAAATTTTTTGTGTTGTTAATTAATGGTTGAAGAAAGATATAAAATTTTGTAATTTAAATAACAATTTAAAGAATTTCTAAAATAGAGATTTAATATTATTATAAAAAAATATTAATGTAAATAAATAAATGGAGGAAGGCTGAACTAGTGTTTCGAGTTTCGAAAACTCCGTTAAATAAATAATTGAAAAATGGTACCCAGAAAGTCCTTCTTTATTTAAAATTCTTTTTATTTTTATATTATGGTGCAAAATTAATTGAAATACCTTTATCGTTTAGTTATTACTATGACGAACTCAAAATGACTCAGGGCCCGCCCATTTGTGAGTTTTAAATAAACTAGGGCATAAATATTGTTTATTGTCTAAATGGCTTCAGATGCCGAAAAGCCTTATAAAACAACTTTCAAATCAGGAACTCACAGTTATGATTATTTCAGTAAATTTTCAAAAATTAATCTCTCATTATTGGTTTGTCAAAAAAATTGGAAAAAAAATTCTTTTTTAAATGAGGGACAATATTAAGTCCCACCCATGCGTTTTCTACTTGTGATTATTTTTTTTTTTATAAAAAAAAAAAAAATATTTTTTGGAAATTTTTTTTAATTTTAAAAGAAAATTTCCATAAAAAAATTTTATTTAAAAAAAAAAAAAAAATTCAAACAAAAAACGCTTGGGGGGGAAATAATATTTTCCCTCTCTCTACATTAGTCTACATATGTACCTAAATAAATATGTGACATTACCATTTTTAAATCAAAATCAATTTTGATAACAATATATTTAAAATATTATATAAATAATAAATAATGTTAATCTTAGTAGTTTAAATTAAATTATTATTCTTTTTCCCGCGTAAATATAAAATAAAACAATAAGCCTTTATAAAAATGTGTTTTTATGTCTTTTCTTTAATGAATACTTAAATCTTTAATTTATATTTTTTATTCCCTTGTGACATTTGAAAGTACCGTAAAAATTCATAAAAGCTCCTTAAAAAACATGGCTTTTCAAACTGTTTTACCAAAAGGGCTGATGTCACCCTTGTGAGTAAATTCAATTATCTTCATAAGCAAATTGCTTATTTTTGCTTTTGCTTTTGCTTTAAAATATGGTAAACAAAAACAAAAGGAATTCTGGAATTGTAAGTGAGAATAAAATATCGGTAATGTCTTGCCTCGAAAATTTTTATAAAATTGTATTATAAATACACAGAAGAATCAATGAATGACCGCATAGGTGCAGACAAAGAAATATAATATTCTGATGGCATGTCTAGCCAAGAATCATAAAGACACCTCAAGGTGATAAGAAAAATATATCCAATTGACGTTCCATTAGCTCACGTCATGACTGAGACAAACAACAGATTAGAATTACATCTCTGAGAAAAAGAACATCTATTTAATTCCAAGAAATTAAAATACAAATTGCTGAAATACTATATGGATTGCTTTTAACGTGTGGGAAAGACAATAGGGATGACGTATAAGCAGACCTATCTACTATAAGACCTTGTCATTCGAGCGTTCTCTGCTAGTCCTAGGCATTTAACTTAAATTCTTTTAGTCTTATTGAAAATAACACCTAGGCTCTTATGTTGCACCGTACGAGTTAAGCATTGTTAAACGCTAAATAATGCTTAACTTTCCAAATTTCGTTGTACCGCTTGCAAAGTCAAGCTTAAATGTCTAATTCGTAACTTAAATCTAAGCTCTTGATTTCGGGGGCTTAACGTATTCTTAACCTAAAAAACAATTTTCTGTTATTAGATTATTAATAGAATATTTAATAGATAATTTTCTAAAGGTAGTGTTTGATTTTTTTCCTTATTTATTTAAATAAAAATTATAATCATAAAAATCAATAATTTGTTTTCTATTTTCTTATTTTCCTGAAATTAATTAATATTTATAAACAATATATAGTTAATTTAATTTAAAAATATTCAAATAATAAACAACATTATTATTAACATCTGTTAATTTTATCAAAAATCACCAGAATATCGCTAAAATTTACAACGTTGCCATGTTGCACATTTATAAAATCCTTCTTTACTATTCCATGATTAAAATATTGCGGTTCAAACAAACAAGCTATTTAAGAGACTCTTTAATTTAAGTAAACTTAGTAAAGAGAGGCATAAATATCAAACGGTGCAATTGGGCATTAGTGACCTAAATATAAAAGTGCGTTCACACCGGGACCTGGCTTGACTTGACGGTGGCGACAGCAGTACAGATGGGGTCATAAGTGCCTGATGTGCTCGAGAGTGGAGCCTTGAGCTTAGGCAAACAAAATGCTTAGCAAGGAAGTGTTTTTCCCTTTCAGTTACATTTAAAAAAAAGATGTTTTATATATTTTAAAAATATTAATTTGGTTGACTAAGCTCAAGGCTCCACTCTCGAGCACATCAGGGACTTGTGGTACCGACTGTACCAGCGACAATAGACACCAATGTCTAGATTTTAATAGAAACTGTGACGATGCCAAGTTAATCAAAATAACCACAATTTAATATTTATACGAAAATTTTTTTTTTATAAGTATAACTGGATTTATTTTAATGAATTTTTTAAAGTGAAAATTGTTAATATTTTGTTATTGAACATAGGAGGATGTTTAACATATATGTGAGAAGGGAGATGAATTACATTACCTTGCATCGTATTCTAATTAAGGGAAGATTTAGAGCAAGTAGGTACTAATTTTATACAAATTCCTCTATAATGTGCCTAATAAAATCTAGAAGGTATATTTTTTGGAGTTTAACAAAAAAAAAAAGTTTAAACTCTCGACCGAAGCGGGTGAAACATTGTATTTAATAATGTTAATATCAATTAATAAGACACTAGGTGATACGTTTCAAGTTTTTATTTATACTTATTTCGATTATCTTCAGTTGTGATTCACTTCTGATTAATATTAATAATTATTATTCTGATTAACGTGGGATTCAGGAGGCCTCAAAACGTGTATTTCCATCAAAATCTCGACTTCAAATTTTGACATAAATGCAATACTTTCTCTCTATATATATATTATTGAGTGAAAGTAAAAAATTCATTTGCTTATTAAAAAATAAGTTTTTTTTTTTTTTTTTTTAGATTTGAAAATTAATTATAATTGGAAAAGTTTTGAATAAAAAAATTCATTTAAATGTTTGGCCGTGACAGTTTTTTTTAACAATGGTAATATAATCATAACTTTTTCAATTATTATTATATAATTATATTTATTAATAAGAGTTTTTCGAATAATCAAAGTGAATATGTGAATCGCATAGTAGACCTATCCTATGCTAGTATTTCTAATAAGCGTAGAGCAAACTGTTTGTTAAATTTAATAATAATTTAAGATGAGAAAATATATTTCTTTTTAAGAATTGCAGAATTTTTCCTTATTTAATACAAAACCAAACAATTTTATTCCAGATCTAAACAAAGAGCATGGTAAAGAAAATATTTTTTGTGTCGAGATATATTTAGTTTCCGATAGCACCTTAGTTCTAAACTAGACTACTTACGTTTCATAAGTAAAAAAAAAAAATCAATTACGGTTTATTTTTAAAAATGATACATTTTTACTTTTGAAAAATAAAATCTTTTAAATTAAAAAAAAAGAGTAAGAAATTCATTTTTTTCCAAAATATTTTATATAGACCCTATTGTATTTCTAATTTCTAAAAACATTTTATATTGAATTAAAAGAAGAAAATTAAAAATATTTATTTCCTTCAAATAGTATAAATAGAGCCTAAAAAAATTTTGATAAAATCACTAACAAATTTTTTAAAATTTTAATTTTATTAAAATTGTGATTTTATTTAAAATTTTTCAAGCTTTATAGTAGATTTGTTTTTGTGTTATACTATTTGAACATATTAAAATTATTTTAATTTTCTAAAAAAAATTTTCCCCCCCTCCTGATCCAAATTCATTCCGGCGCCCCTTAGATATTTTATACACAAAAGAAAATCGTAAATAAATACAAAATTTCAATAATAATTGGAAAAATTTGTTTTAAATGTGTAAAAAGTTCCAAAGGGGACCGACTCCCTTTTGAATCGAAATTATCATGCAAATCCCCATAGGGATGTGCTCTATGGAAGGAAGAGCCAGAAAATCTGAAATATATCAGTAAAGTGTACTTCAAACAATTTTCACGAAAAATTTTACTGATATTCTTTTTAAAAGGAATATGAAAAATAGTTGATTTATGAATTTTAATCAAATGGAAAAACTCCGTTACCATGGCAATCATTTCTCCTATCTTTCCTATGAATTACAAGATCTCGAGGGTTTTTTTTATTTTCCGACGTTCTATTTTATCTCTACTATATAATATTCCCTCGCCCACTCGCATCCCCCACGCTCTTGTCCAAGTGACTCTTATCCATTTTTGAGTTTCTTCTTAAAGCCAGCGGCTAATTAATTTTAATCATTTAAATTTTATTTTTGCGCTAGGGGTGACCCATCCCCTTCATTGCATTTTTAATTATATTGACTGTCAATGAGAAAAAATTGGGACGGTGTCTAAAAAACATCTTAAATTAAATTTAAAAAAAAAAATTGGTGTGACTGGCACATAGCACACAACTTTCTCTTTTCCTTCGGTAAGAGAAAGAAAGTTGTGCGCCGTGCTTTGTTCAGATATATTTAGTTTTCGAATCGAAATTTACATGCAAATCCCCATAGGAATTTAACATTGGCTCTATGGAAGGAAGAGCTGAAAAATTGAATTTGAACTGCTTCAGTAAATTGTACTGTAGATCAATTTGCGGGACCCACTTTTTTGAAACCTCTCAACATATTTATCCATCAAAATCTCGACATCGAATTTTCGACATAATTGCAATAATTTCTCACTATATATTACATATATAGGTAAGAGAAAGTAAAAATGTAATTAAAATAAATACAAGTTTAATTGCCAGAGGCATCTGTTATATGATCAGGCAGCTAAAAGTTATTATATATAGCTAAATATATTTAAATCCAAAATCTAAATATATTTAGACGCCAGAGTTTGTAATAAATATATTTAGATCAGTATTTTCCCTGGGGGCTACACAATAAAAAAGTAAACTTGAACAGAGCCGCAGTGGCACCGTCTCTACTGTTTGTCGGTAGGTTTATATTGAAATAAATTTTAAAATTTTTTTCAATTTTTTATTAATAGTGGAGGCTGACTGCTTTGCAAACATCAGTTTAGATTTTTAATCATCGTCAGAGCCTATAATAAAATTTTTTACATTAGTTATTTATATTCAACTTCCATCTTGTTTAAATTTTTTTAGTCCCATTAGGACTATATATATATATATATATATATATATATATATATATATATATACATCTGACTTACACACAATATTTTTTACATTTCATTACAACATATTATTTTAAATTGTTAATTGTTATTAAATATTGTGTGTAAGTCAGATGTATATATATATATATAGTCCTAATGGCGACTAAAAAAATTTAAACAAGATGGAAGTTGAATATAAATAACTAATGTAAAAAATTTTATTATAGGCTCTGACGATGATTAAAAATCTAAACTGATGTTTGCAAAGCAGTCAGCCTCCACTATTAATAAAAAATTGAAAAAATTTTAAAATTTATTTCAATATAAACCTACCGACAAACAGTAGAGACGGTGCCACTGCGGCTCTGTTCAAGTTTAAATTTGAAGAAACCTCCGTCCCAGAATCTTCATTTAATAAAAAAGTAATTTTTTGATTTTCTATATATAAGCACTTATACGAACTATTTTAATGAGAAAATTAGAAATATGGTTCGAGTTAGCAAGTCACCCTTTTCAAGCAGATATTAAATTACTATCGTGTGATCGTCTAAAGGGCTTCCGTTTTATACCCTTTTATATATCGTGGTTTATACGTCCAAGTGCTAATAAATTTGTAGTCTGAAAAAGACTTAAGTCTTAATTAACGAGGTGTCAGCCTGGGTAGAGACGTAAAACGATTTAAGTGACATCAAGAAATGGAGTAGAAAGAAGAAAACGTGTCTTGCTTTCGAGTGGACACTTGCCCTTGCCAAGGCATCACTAATATTCAGGAGCAATTAAAAAATATTACTATCAATATGAAAAAATAATTAATCACACTTAAAATATTATAAAAAAAAGTTATTTATATTTATGGAGTGAATAATAAATAAATAGAATGAAGTTACGATTTTGTCTATTTATAAGGAGGGTTGGATCTCTGACAGAAACGCTGACAACGATAAATCAACCTTGGATAAATGCGTGCCATTCTGTCTTGCTGTAGTTTTATATATTCATCCCGACTTTGCTCTGATATAAGCTTATGTCGTTTTCCTCTATTATGTAGTTTAAAATCATTCTGATTTGACTTCTAAAAAAAAATTTTTTTGTAAATTTAAAATAAAAAATAGTGGGACTAAGATGAACGAACAATTTTATTTTGTCTACTATTCTATTGTAGTTTATAGTGTATTTTATTAATAAAAGCGTTGCGATTGTTACTTTCTCTTACCTATATATGATAATATATAGAAAGTATTGGTTTCATGTCAAAATTCGATGTCGAGATTTTGATGGATATACACGTTTTGAGGTCCCCTGAGTCCAAAAAAGTGTTTTTCGCAACATGGTCTGTCAGTCTGTCTATGAACAAAATATCTCAATAACGAAAAAAGTTGAAATTTTATATTTAAGTTAGGTAGACGTGACACGAAGCTTTTGAACAAAATCGGCCAAAAAGTACTAGTACTTTACTGAAGTACTTTTAAGATTTTTTTTTCTGTTTTTCTCACAATTTTCTCCTAACGAATTTGATTAAAATTCATAAATCTAGTCATTTTTCTTTTTGCCATTTCTACTGTGATATATTTTGTCTAATCATTTTTTCTTGCAATCTTAACTGTGATAGTCATCTAGTCATTTTTCTTTATTGTTGGAGCAACTGTGCTGATTGTTTCCTGAATGTGATTGAATTATGGACGGAGAAGAGATTGGAGAACTGTATGTGTGAACTTAAATGTATCCTATAAATATGCATGTAACCTCTTCATGTTAAGAAATGTTCCAGAATTATGTAAATAAATAAAATAAATAAAGCATTTTTTAGATGCTCTTTAAAATGTATATTCTCATTTTTCCCTTGAAATATTATGAAGACCACTTTACTCTTGTACTTCAAAGGAAAAAAAAATAGGAGAAATGGTTGCTATGGTAACAAAATATAAATATTTTCCCATGTTTATAAATTTTACATCTTGAATTCAAAGGTACTCTCGGAAACTAGGGTATGTCAACACAGAAAAATCTGGTGGGACAAGCACAGAACACAACTTTTGATTACCGAAGGTAAGAGAAAGTTGTGTGCTGTACGACCAGTCACAGTTTGTTTTGATTTTGCTCTGTTGCTATGATATTCAAATAATTTTTTAACAAACTTATAAGAAATTTAGATTTAAATATTATATATTATTTTACTCGAAAAAAATTCTAGTTTCTAAAGAAAAATTTTTTTTTTTTAGAAAAATGTAAATAAAATTGGGCCGACGCCCTAGGATAAGGGTAGTCCACGAAAGCGTGGAGGCCCTGGTTCAGCTCCAGGGGGTGCTATTTGGCTTTTACTTCAAAATTTCAAAAGAATTGAATAAATAATTTTTGAGTTTTCGTTGACGAAAAAAATACACACAAACTTCATTCCAAAAACTCAAAAACGCATTTTGTCAGCTTCAGTTCAATTTTTACGATTACATTAACTTTACCTACCCAACCTATGGTTGTTAGGCAAAGTTAAAAATTTTATAAATAAATTTATTCTTAACTTGAATTTTCTCATGATATTACTGTATATTTATTCAAAAAAAAAAATATTCTATCGAGAAAATATATACTTAAATTTCCAAAAGAAAAAAAAATTATATTTAATCGGATAAGCAAATAAAACTCATTCGTTTGAATAAAGAGAGAGAAAAAAATTATAGCATAAATTGTATTTGATTAAAAAGGTTAAATTATTTGATTCAATGAAAGAGTTCTATAAATATCTATAACTTTCATAATATTTGATTTGCATTCGATTTAATTCTAATAATAAAAAAAAAAAAATATTAATAATTTTAACATAATATATATATAATTTTATATTGATTAAACGTTTCCTATATGGAATAATTTTTTTTGCATCAAATTTATACTCGATAACATGAATTGATATTTAGATCAAAAAATGTGTGTTGAACATCCCGACATTTCCTCAAGTTCAGATTAGGGCGAGACCTGAGCTCGATCACCGGGTTAGAACATATTTTTAAATTTGTTTATTTTATTTTCAGCTTGAAAAATTTCACAAAGTTACTTTACAATCATTATTTACTTTATAAAGTTTTAAATATCAAAACATCTATATAAAGTATAAAAAAAATATCAATATTTAAATAAAAATATATTTGTTTTTAATTTCAACACGTTGGGTAATGAGAAGGTGAGGGTGGGAGGTCCTAAAGGTACCTACCCTCTCTGTCTTTAAAATTTTCTTAAATTAATAATTATTATTATATTTTTATGATTTGCCATCAAACGAGGAATAAAAATCAAAAATATGCAAAATATTGCTTGAATCGCCACATATGCACTTACAATCCAAAATATGCATTCACTATGTATGAATAGTTTGTTTGTTTGTTTGTTTGTTTGTTTGTTTTTTTTTTTTTTTTTATTACGAAAATTGAAATCTGATCAATAAGGTGCTGGCCGAAATGTTTCGGTGGAAATAAAGGCCTTAAATATTTATATATAATAATAAATAATAAATCTTAACTTCAATTTCGGAGACTTATACGTTGACTTTAAGGTAGCTTAAGGTTCCACCAAACATTTTAAAATAAATACATAAAATAAAATAAAAATAATGGGCCAACCTGCCCCGGTCTCTAATATATCGTGAGAGTGTATTATCCAATAAATACAAATATATACTGGTATAAGCCCTGATGGACAAATAGTTAAATTCCGTCCGAAACGTCTAATTCGTCATTTGGCATCCAAAGGCTTTCTTTTTTGCTTGATTTATACTTGCTCTTTCCACAAGAGAAGAAGAATATGGGGAGCATATTGTCTGTCATCGAAGGAGCTTCCATCCTTAAAACCGCGCCAGATCCTTAGCTTTTTGGAAGCCACCGGACTGGAAAAGATACTCTGAACGGGGACTCAGGGGCGTATTTATGGGGGGGCCGAGGGGCCCGGGCCCCCCCCCCGAAATTTCCCAAACACATATACATATATAGGGATATACAGACATCAGCGCAACAAATTTTTCCGCAGGATGGACAACTTTGGTTTCGCAATAGAAAAAATGTTCCGCAAAAAATTTCGTGTGAAAAAAAATATAGTTTCTTAAAAAAAAATTTTCCGCAGAAAAATTTTTGAGTTCGGGCCCCCCCCCGAAAAAATTTCTATATACGCCCCTGCGGGGACTTATACCTTAGGAGTATGATAGAAAAGGGGGGCACAATAGATCCGGGAGGTCGCAGTGCAACACACACCCCTACGAGAGAATCAATCTATCTACTTGCTCTTCTTAATTTCTGACATCACCAGCCGCTTCTCTCCGAATTATAATTAAAAATGAGTAAAGTGTAATGAGGAGATCAAGGTAGAAAGCAAATAAAGAAAAAAGTATATTTCTCTTCTTCTGATTTATCAGCCGAAACGTCGACATTTTTATGAAATAAAGCAAAAGAGAAATATATTAATACTTTTTTCTTTATTTGTTTTCAGCTGCTTTGATCTCCTGATTACTCATTATACGTTCAACCACTGCACACAAATTTTAAATTCATATCATCTGTCCCGGGTGGCAGAAAATTACGCCACTAGATAATTATTATGATCTTTATAAACTCATGTATTCTGGATTATCGTTATACATAAAATAAACTCTCTCTTAGCGCCCTTTTAATTCAAATATTATTAATTAGATGAATTGTAAATTTTTTTTTATTTATTTAAGATATTTTTAATCAAAAAAGCACGCTAATGATGAAAATGCTTTTATATTTCTTTAAAGAAAATAGAAAAGCTCTTTTAATTAATTAGAAATTAAAACTAGACTTCCTGTCTAAAGCATTTTTTAATTAAATCAATCTATAAAGAACGCTTAAGTAAACAAAGATGATTATTTTTTAATTTTTTATATGTTATATGATCTTCAAAGAAATTAAAAATTAGAAAAAGAATAATATAATGCTCTTTATTTTAAGAGAGGAATATAATATTCTAAAATATAAACACTTTTGTCCATGTAATATTCAAATAAAATTAAATTTTAAATAATATTTTCACGATTTGTTTCATTTATTATTAAATCTTGTTACGTTTAATTTTACTAGCAAACAAGAAATGAAAAATAAAAAAATATTTTTGGTTGATATATTTAATAAGGTTTTGTTTATGTATATTATTAGTCCGGAAGTATTACATAAATTCAACCGAAAATTGTTATATTTTAATCATTCAACTGAAAATTACACAATCAGCATATTTATTAATTTATTCCCTATTTTCAATAATATTTCTATTTAGTCAATTGATATTTTTATTTTGTACTAAGGACTAAATAAACAGTGATTTAAATGTAATATCAGGATAACATTTTATAATGTGTGTAATCAAGTTTTGACTTGTGCAAAATTGAAAATAAATTCCGTACAAGTATGACCATTATCCAGATGTGATATAATTTAACTAATAAATTTTGTATAATATAACTGAATGATTATTATTTAAAAAAAAAAAATTATAAATGAATACATCTATATTAAAAAAATCTGGTGTGGCAGTACACAAGATTTTTTTTAGAGATATATTTAGTTTCCCATACCACCTAAGTTCTAAACTTCACCAGTTGCATTTCATAAGTACAAATCGGAAATACATCAGTAAAGTGTACTTCAAAAATTTTACTGATATACTTTTTAAAGAGCATCTAAAAAATAGTTGATTTATGAATTATAATCAAAATGGGAAAATATTTATAATCTGATACCATGCCAATCTTTTCTTCTATCTTATAAGAGTAAAGTGTGCTTCATTAAAATTTCAAGGACAATGAGAATATACATTTTAAACAGCATCTAGAAAATAATTGATTTTTGAATTTTAATCAAAATAGGTGGAGCGAATTTTGAGAAAATCGAAAAAAACTGAAAAAGTATATCAATTTGAGAGACCCACTTTTTTGGACTCAGGGTATTTCCATCCAAATCTCGATATCGAATTTTTCACTTTCTATGCATTTCCTATAGAGGAGGGTAAGAGAAAGTATAAGGGATGAATAACAATGATATATTTTGAGAGTTTTTCTGTGTTGACATGTTTTGTTTGCTTTTCAATTTTGCTGTGATTTTGCTGAGATTTTTCTTACTGATTTTGGTCATTTTTGTGTTTGGCTGGCCAGAAAGCACATCAGAGACATATTTTTATGTAAATGAGACACTTATCAATTTTCTCTATAGTAAAGCTAAGGAAATAAAGATGGTTAAGAAGATCAAACACCCCTATGAAGGAATAGATATACTGTGTCATAAGGCAGATACATTATTTTAAATTTTTTTCGCAGAATCTGAGACTGATAATTTGAATTTGACATTCTTATATCCCCAAATGGGTATGAAACTAATGGCGATTTCTTTTTTATAGAAAGGAATTCAAAATCTGGCAGAAGCCAATGCCTCCAGGTGGATTAAAGAAAGAAAAAAATAACACGATTTTTGGATAGAAAAATAATAAGTCTAGTATAAACTTTTTTTTTTTATATTTAAAATTATAGAAGTTTCAAAGGAAGAAAAAATCCAAGAACTGTCGATACCTTCAACCAAATACTCTTGAATAAAATACAAAAATATAGGTCTACCGGAAAGTTCTGTCCGAATCTATGACATCATTTTCGCCACGTAAACGCATGTTTATTTATTGCATTTTCGGCTCTATATTTTTATTGCTTAATGTATACATACTGACGTAGTAAATAAACTATAATAAAGTTGATTCACATTAATCTTAAGTGTGAAATGATAGTATACCCATGGCAACTAATAAAGTTCATTTACGTCACTGCACATCTCTGCTTGCTCGGAACAAAATCGAGCCCTTTTTGAACCGGATGTTAACTGGGGATGAAAAGTGGATTACATACAACAACATTGTAAGGAAAAGGGCATATTGTGAACCCGGAAAACCTAGCCCTTCCACCTCTAAACCAAATTTGACTCTGAATAAGAGAATGTTGTGTATATGGTGGAACATTCGAAGACCAAACATTATGAGCTTTTAAAACCGAAAGAAAAGCTCAATTCGGAGAAGTATTGTCAGCAACTGGATAATTTAAAGACATCGGTCCAAAAAAGAGGCCGGCAATGTTCAATAGGAAGGAAATCATACTGCATCATGATAATGTCAGGCCACATTCTGCTTTGGGTACTCGTAAAAAAATTTCAAAACTAGGCTGGGAAATTCTAACACATCCACCATGTTCCCCGGATTTAGCACCCTCCGACTACCACTTGTTTTTGTCCTTACAAAATTTTTTGAAGGGTAAAAAATGAAAAAATGAAGAAGATATAAAAAAAGAACTATTTCAACTTTTCGATTCAAATGATGCAACCTTTTTCAAAAATGGGACATATGAATTGCCCTTACCTTGGCAAGAAGTCATTAATAATAATGGCAATTATATTATTTAAAAAAGTTAATTGGCGGTAAGAAAAATTTGTATTTTGTTTTATTCCAAAAACGGACAGAACTTTCCGGTAGACCTATATTTTTTTAACTTTAAGAATATTCTATTTTAATAAAATTATTATAATTAAAAAGGAAAATAAATTCCTATAATCCTAAAGCTCGAATAATTAGGTAAAGAAATTAACATTAAAATTTAAGAATTTTAATTAGAACATTCAATTAAAAAATAATTGAAAATGACTTGAGGAATTATTCAAACAAAGAGAAGTTAATTAAACCGTGAGATAATATTATTTTTTTTTTTAAGTAAGAATAGGAAAAATTTCAAGTTGAAAACAAACTTTTTCATTTGAGGGGCAAGCATTTGATTTAATTCAAAAAGGACTTAATTAATTGGCTGCTGCCCCACACTAATGATGGAAAAAATGCTTAATTCTAGGAATTTAAATAATGAATTTATTAAATTCTTTTTATTCCATTTTTTTTTTATATTCAAATTTGATATAAAAGTGTTTTTTAACAAAGTGTTAATTATCACTTTTTAAAATTTTGTAATCTAATTAAATGATAAATAAAATAAACATATTACAATAAAAGAGAGTCATTGACAAAGTACTTAAAACAAGGAGGGCACCATTAGTGTCAGCTAAAAGTGAAGTTATATACGAAGGAAGGAAGCAAAAGGATTAAAGCCTCAGTTTTAAGCAAGATGGCCGCCTGCCATAAAATTCCACGTGGTTAAGATGGAGGCTATTTATGGCGTCTTGGGCTAAGTGGCAAATTATTATTACATACTTGGTTTGAAAAATAAAACATCAGTTTAAATTGAAAAGTTATTTGAGTTTGACTATCAAATTTTATATCACTTAAAAGAAATGAAGAAAATTATTAATTTTTTTTTTTATAAAACTTTTAAAAATTATATTATTTCTCTATTTGTTTATTAAAGCTTTTGTGGTTTATATTATTATTATGGGAGTTTTTAATTATAGATCACAATTATTTATTAAAAAAATATTAACATATTTTACCATATATTATAACGGTGGCGAAATGCCTGGTGGCCTAATGCTAAGATTCTTTTTAAATAAAAAAAAAAAAAAAATACTACAATATATATTATACTGTAAAAAATTTTCAAGGGATATTCATAAACTAGTATAGGAAGTCTGTTACAAAAACTGTTTATGAATACTAAAAAATGAACTTTCATAAATCAATTTATTAAATGTTTCATAAACCGATTTATGAAAATATTTATATACTGGTTAAAAAAACCGCCTCTCGACTTATGTTGTTAAGAATAGCATACTTTTTAAGCTACTTAAATTTTATTTATATTTTTTTTTACTTAATAAACTAGTAATTATATGAATTTGATTTCACAAACTGGGTATATTAAAATTCAAGCACGAAAGTATATGAAAAACGATTGAAAATTCATTTTTTTTACAGTATACTGTACAACGTTTAGACTGCTTATTTTGAACTGATTGAGTTCACTTGAGACGGAGCAAGTGCACAGTACTTGAAAACGACTGCAGAATAAGCAGTCGAAACGTTGTAGAATATATATATTTTTAATAAATAATTAATACAAATGTGGTCTATAATTAAAAACTACCATAATAATAATTTCTTTATTTGTTGCTCAATTAATTATTGATATTTTAAATTATAACTAAGAAAGAAAATTTATAAAGAATGATAATTGATAACAAATTTAATTTAAAAAAAAAACACTTCGAGAAATAAATTATATTAATATTTTACAAAAGAAAGATAATCTAGTTTCACTAAAGAAACATATTTTTTTTTATTTTAAATTGAAATTCTAATCTTTACGAATTTTCACAATAGAAAAAAAAAGAGAAAATAAATTTCGAGACAGATGTCAACATTCCTTCGAGGCTCAGATGCAGGGCTTTTGTCGTTTTCATATTTTGATAAGTTTGAGTTTGTATATTCGAATTACCTAACTTACTCTAGTATTCAAAAGATTGTTTTATTTCAATTGAAAAACTTTATATATATACAGTATATTCTATGGCAAATAATTAAATGGAAATAAAAATTGGTTTTTGAAGTGAAACTTCTCTACTCACGGAAGAACAAGTTGGATTCATGCTCCTCCAAACACTGCATTTCCCAAGCGAGATCAACACATTTATACCTCGAAGTTAATTAATTTAATTTAATTAACTCTTTACAGAAAAAAAAATGATGTATTGATAAGTGGCAAGAAATCTACAGAAATCTTCTTTCCCCAAAACCGCAAGAAAATATTGAAAAGATAATACAATAAATATATTTTCATTAAAATATTAGGAAAGGTTGAGAATTACAATCAACTGAAATCAAAATGCTTAATATGATTATAACTTGATTAAAACATGTCTTTTTTTATTATATTATATAATAGAAAGTTAAAAAAAGGTATATAAATAGAAAATAAAATGAATATACCTTATTAAGATTCATTAAAAAATGAATTTTTTTAAAAATTCCTTTAAAAAAAAATATATAAATATTAATTATGTTATAAATAATTAATTCTTGGCTAACATTTAAAAAAAGAAATTCTATAAAAATAGAATATAAAAAAAATGAAAGGAATTGAAATAAAATGAACTAATTATAATCTTTTATTAATTAACTTAAAGGAATTTATACAATAGAGCTTTTCATCTTTATATTTTAAAAGAGTCGTCAAAAGAGAAAAATTTTTCATCTTTGATTAATTCAAAGATAATAATACTCTTTTTTTTTAATAATATAATAATGAATAAATTCAAAAATATTCTATAAGGATTTTATCTCTAAATAGAATTTTATTTTTATATAATGGTATAACACAAAGGATATTTAGATATTAACATGGGATGTACAGTCAGTTTCAATATTATTGCCAACCTAGAGAATAAAGCCGTGAAGTTAGACAACCAGAGCGCTTAGCTGCCGTAAGTGTTGCCTCAAAAATTGTATTTCCCGTGCAATATTAAAAAAGGTTTAAGGTTGTCCAACTTCACGGCTCTATTTTCTAGGGTGGCGGTTAATATTGAAACTGACTCTACAGTAGAAATTAATTCGATTACTCGAAGATAAGTAACCCAAGTGATCAATTCATTGGCGTTTCCGATAGAGCGAAACTGAATGAGATGTTCTCAAAAATATGGAGAAATTATCTCTTTTTCCCTTATCTTGTTTCCTATGATTCTGGGTGGGCATAAATAAATAAGTAGAATAATTTGTCAGACTCACAGCCAAGTATAAGACGAAAAAAAATGCTAGTCTTAGCTCGGATAAATTGTGATCGCTATCAACGTACTCAACAAACGTGAGCTCTTGAGTGAGTAGATAATACTATTGAATAATATATTGTATATATTGATAAAAAATATCGCTTCGTGGGAGTGACTCGTCTCCGAACAAGGAAGAAAAATAAAAAAACCTTAATTTTTTTTTAGTTAATATTCCATTAAATTCCAATGCATGTACAATGTCGTTCTAAGGCTATTTTATTAGAAAATATTTTAATAAACGATAGGGAAGGTAAAATTTTTTTTATAAAACTATTTAATATATCGGGTCAATTTTTTTTTTTTTTTAAATAAAACTAGAATAAATAAGGATTAATGAAGGATGTTGTTGAGAGAAGTGGCTGTCAAACGATTAAATAAATAAAAAGAGAGGACGTCAGCCAAACAGGATAGCATTTAATCAAATGAAAATTTCAATAAAAGAAAACGTTTCGGCTTTAATTAAATTTTACAAAAAGAAGCGAAATCTCATCCAAATATTTCTGAGATTCGAAAAAATGCGCCTAAGATTTGATGTAATATTTTTTTGATTTCACCTCGACTCTAAAATAAATAAAATAGGCCTAATACGAGCTGATGTTTTTGTATGTGATATAGTAAATATATTTATAAAAAAAAAAAATACGGACCTATATTTAATTAATTAAAAATAAATAAAATCTATGTTTTATGATTAATTAAAATAATTATATTAGTTATAAAATATGTTAATATGATATATAATCCCAATTTCGTAATAAATAATTTTACTAAATGAAATTACATTAGCTATTGTATTTAATTAGGATGGGATATAATGGAATAGTTGCCTGACTTGTTATATTCAATGATGTTAATTAGCTCTACTTTTTTATTTTCTAAATAGTCAATTACGATTCCTTAATAAAAAAAAAGTGTGATTAAAGTTTGCTATTGTTCATCTCCCTTCACATCAGAAAAATATGAATTTTTTTAATATCTTTAAATCTAATATTCATATCAGAATAAATTGTGAAAATCTAAAGGAAGCACCTTAATATAATATAATAACTTAAATTTTAATACATAGATTTATTTAAAAAAAAATTATTTTCGCCTTATTATATTCAAATATTAAAAAACTTTTCAAGTGTTAGATGTTTTGAATATGTATTGTATTTTATTATTATTTATTATATAGAGATTATTTATTTTTAATATTTTTCTTTATGACTTTTAAAGCAATTCATAAAGATTAGATTTTATTCAAGTTTTAAAAAACTATGACAAAGTTTGCATAATAATTCTTTAAAGATGGATGATTTAAACGAACTTTAGAATATATATTAAAAAAAAATGAATAAGGTATTTAAAAAAAGTAGGAAATAAAAAAAAGTTATCATTTTCCCCTGGACCAAATATTTTGAAACTCAATCATACTAGTTAAGAGAATTGCTTTTAGTACTGGATCAAATTTTATAACAATCGGTGGAATGGAAAAATAAAAAAAAATGGATTTTAAATTAAAAAGATCTCCATAGTGAAAGAAAAATTATGAAATTATAATAATCTCTTTGAATTGTTTTCTTTTGTTTAAATGTAAATTATAAAAGAAAAACATTTTTTTTAACACAGTCACAAATGATAATTAAAAAAAATAGACAAGCTAGAGGATAAACATAAACCAGTGATTCTCAACCTTTTTTTGACGTGACAACGTCTTACAAATCATGTGTCTATAGTGGCATGTTATTTGTCGAGGATTTTAATTATTTCAAAATTTGGATGCACACAAAGAAAAATATAAGTTTAAAAGATGTTTACCTACCTACTGTGTAAAATAGTTTATGATACTAATTTTGAATGTAAAATACAATAATATGTACTAGAATAATACGTTTCGGCCAAAATTTATTCAGTTCTCTTAATTTATTGGAAATCAGAAATGATCTTCTAGGCAGTAACGATATAATTTTGTATGAAGCAATAAAATTTATTTATTGATTAAAAATTATTCAACCACATTTATAACTTCTATAAACTGAAGATGGCGCAATAAAATTAGGTCGAAACGTCTTATTCTGGGAGTTTTTTATTGAACCTAATTTAACTTCACATCACAACCACAACTCAAGCATCAATAATTATTATTTAAATAAAAAGAGAATAATTTTGATAAATTTTGAAATTATTTTTAGTAAATTCAGTATTAAACTTTTTGGGGTCCAGACGAACACTAAAGAGATTTAATGTTATTAAAAACGCTTTTTTGAAATTTTTTGGAGGATTTTATTTGAAAATAGGAAACATAATAAAATATATTTTCAAATTCCCTTTAGAGCTAAAAATTATTCAAATTTATAATAAAATATACCACCAATATGAGATCATTTATGTTCATTCTATTACTTTGACAAATGAAGAAAGGATTGAGAGAGGTAGAGAAAGAGAGATTTCTAGATTGTCCCGATAAGTGGTCCAGATTCAGACCGAGATTATGTTAAGTGTCCTCTCCATCGTACTGAAGTCTGGTGCAGTAGGCTACTCCTCTAGAGAAGATAATTCAATAAATATCTCAGGGAAACGCCAGTAGGGCTCTATACGAAATAAAATATTTTTCATAAAAATAAATTTGCAATTTTTTTATAATTTACATTCATGCTTTGATAAATTCACTAACTGATTTTTATTGTATCTATCCCTTTTAGGAATAGTATTTATCTCTTGATTCTTCTTTTCAACAGGCGACAGGCCGTGTGACGGGCAGGCTTGCCCTATTTCTACCGGTCGCAAAAATAGGGTTGGAGGGAAAGAGTGAGGTCTGCCGACCCCGCATCGCGGGAATAAGGAGAGGACAGAAGAAGAAGAATGATTATAAAATCGATAATGGTCTAAGTCAACGGTTCCCAACCTTTTTCGATGTGCGGCCCACTTTTTCCGTAAAAAAAAAACGCTGAGGCCCAGTGTATACTAGGGTATACTGGGTATAAATGTGTGCGTGTATGTTAAAGTAAAATGGGTTGGTACAAAATTACTTAAAAAAAATATGATTTTATTGCATTTACTTTGTATTAAGAACAAAAAGCAATCTTAAAAACTATGGGCCAGGTTTGAAAAAAGTCAATGATCTTGTTTTATACCTACAAGAGCGTCAATATTTGGATGAAAACTGGATAGTTTTAGCCTTAAATCGCACTAAACCTTCAGTTTATCTCTGTATTTATTTTTCAAGAAAACTAACGTTGAAAAAGCTCATTTATTTTTATTATAATAAGTAGAGAGCGGAAAAAAAGTCTCTTATTTTCGGAAAAACTCGCCTTAAAAGTCTATTCTTTTTTAGCCAAATAGTCGGTAAAAAGTCTCTAAAAAGTCGCTGTCAAGTTTAAGAATTAATAATATGAAAAAGTAAAAGAAATACAGCCTTGAAGCACTGTACAATTTCTTTTGATAACTCGGACAACTTGTATATAATAGATATATAGAATAAAAGATAATTTTATTTAAAAACCTTTTATTCGAAACCTATTTCTTTGAATAAGATATTGATATTCATAAATAAAAATACCTCAATTCGGATTTGACTAAACATTAAACTACTCACATATTTGTTAAATATAATTTTATATATTCGAACTGAAAAATACGATTGACAAATAATTATGAAATGAAAAAGAAATATGAACAGAATTATGTTGAGGAACTTTGACAGATGAAACAATTTAATCTATTTCTATTAGTTCTATTAATTATGTATTATTTGAGGTGATTTTAAGCAATAAAAGATTCTAAATAATAAATTTCTAGTTTTATTGTAATTTGAAATTAATTTAGTCCCTTGTGGACGAAAACAAAGGGAATGCTTAAAGTTTTAGGAAAATCTTGAAAAGTCTCAAAATTGACAAAAGTCGAAAGACTTTTTTTTTCGCTCTCTAATTATAAGTAATAATTTTTATCTTTCATTAGACGTTCGCGGCCCAGTTCCAATCAGCTTGCGGCCCACAAGGGGGCCGCGGCCCACGGGTTGGGAACCGCTGGACTAAGTAAAAAACTCATATTTTCAGATATAAAGGTAAAAGTTGAAACGTTATTTAAAAAATTCTGAAACAAAAAAATGAGTAACAAAACTGCATTAAATGAAAAATTTGCGGCATATGATTAATGAATCGTTAAAATTTCTAACCGGACTAAGCGAGGTATTGCTGTATTTATTCATGTACAAATAACGAAATAAAAAAACAAATATAAATATATTTAAAAATCACCTTTTATTATAAGGAATATGTTAAACAGGGAGAGAGAAATAGGAAAAATTGAATTGTTTTTATTTAAGAATAATAATCAATCTTATTTTAATATTAAATGTGTAAAACTATCAAATTAAAAACAAAATTTAAAATTAAATTACGAGAATGATTTGAAAAGTTTTAAGAATGACTTTCTATGTAATTTAACATAACTATATTAAAAATAATAAATTTGTATAAAAATTAAGAAATCTTTATTATAAAGTTGTAAGAAGTGCTTTTTTTGCTTTCTCCAAACATATTTTATTCCAAAATATTTAACTAATTAGTCCCATCTTTTCGATAATTTAACATAAGACACATGGAGGAAGGGAGGGTAATATGGAATACCATAACTTTTAGTGGTTATCGGAAGATGTTAGAAAAAATAAGGTCGAACTGAAACAAACTTTTGAGTGTTTTAAACACGTTCTTTGTGGTTTTAAGTTTAAAAAAAAAATTTAGGTACCGTTTTTTGAGTAAACAAAAACAAATGTCCTTTGGCGGTAATATGGACCAAGCGGGTAATATGGAATAGGTATTGAGGCGAATATGTAATACCTATTGTCACGTAGGGTAATATGAGAATGCTTTAAATTTTGGCGGGATAGCGACAACTACCCCTCTGGTAGAGGTTTAACAAGGAGCAGATAAATTGTAGCACCTAAGAAGGCCGAGATTTGCCGGTATTCCATATTACCCGACTATTCCATATTACCCTCTCTTCCTCTATATGTGTCTTCTTTAAAGCAACTCTGGAGTAGTGAGTTGTTTGGGGTGTCTACAAACACACCAATACATTATAAAATCAGTGATGGGATTCAGGTTCACACAGGTTGCACCAGTTCCCGCAAAGGATTGCAATCGGAATCCAGCAAAAATGTTAAAGAAGCATCTGAAGTAGATTCTCGTATAAAAGAAAAATATTAGTAGAAGCTATGAAAATCACACGGCTGTTGACAATATTTAAAATAATTATCATTATATTATTTTATTTATAGTTCTCTTGAAAAATTATTATTAAAAAAAAATATGGCTGCGAAGCGGTTGTTGGGCAAATTGAATTCAATCACTGGATAAAATGAAAGTTTGGGTTGTGATTAGGCTGTGAACTGAAGAGAGGAATGGGGCTTTAAAAGTTATTTAGTAAGCTAAATATCAAATTGTAGGACAATGCAAGGAATGTCGATGTATTACGGTGGGAAGGAGAGGAATGATTAAAAAGGGTAATAGAGAAGAAACAATTGGAAGAGATACGTATTGAGTAGGATATGTTTGATGAATGATGTTTGGAAGGAGAGGTAGGAAGTTAAAATAAGAGAAAAATGGTCAGGAAGGTAATTCTTGTTATAAAACATTTTTGAACTCATTAAAAATATAAAAGTGTGGTCGGATGACTCTTACAATTAGCTACAATGGCATTAAATTAAACCCAATTAGAAGAAAAAGTACTATAAATTATTTGAAAACTAAAATTATAGAGAGTAAAATATAGAGTGCTGGGTACTAAATTTATAGATTAAAATATAGCGCAATGCGATCTGTTAGACGATATATATACTAAAGACTCTGTAATGATCGGTTATGCTAAATTTATAGAGATTAAAATATAGCGTGCTGCGATCTATTAGGGAAAAATGTACTAAAAATTATAGATAAACTAATTTTATAGAGATTGAAATATAGCGTGCTGCGATCTATTAGGGGAAAATGTACTAAAAATTATAGATAAAGTAAATTTATAGAGATTAAAATATAGCGTGCTGCGATCTATTAGGGAAAAATGTACTAAAAATTATAGATAAACTAAATTTATAGAGATTAAAATATAGCGTGCTGCGATCTATCAGGGAAAAATGTACTAAAAATTATAGATAAACTAAATTTATAGAGATTTAAATATAGCGTGCTGCGATCTATCAGGGAAAAATGTACTAATAATTATTGAGAAACTAATTTTATAGAGATTGAAATATAGCGTGCTGCGATCTATTAGGGGAAAATGTACTAAAAATTATAGATAAAGTAAATTTATAGAGACTAAAATATAGCGTGCTGCGATCTCTTAGAAGATATATGTACTAAAGACTATTTGTAATGAGTTCGGTTATGTTCGGTGAATTTCGGAAATATTCGAGCATGCGGCGACGGCTTTAACCTGTTAAAAGGAAGGATATATTCTGAGATGATTTAGTATCTCACCGGCTGCCGGTGAGTGAATATAAGGGGAATCTATGTCAGTTTATTATCCATTATTAAAATTGTAAAAATTCTTGAATTTAATAAGGGACAGGCTGATTATTATGAATAAACATGCATTTATTTACTATTTTAAATGAATTATTGGGGCTTAATGGGAATTGGACGTCTGGGGGGCGTTTGTAATGTGGGGGGTGGATGTTGACTCGTCGACGGTCGTCATCCCACCCAGCCCTCCCAATATACCTACCTTTCTTATATAGTAATTTTATTACACGAAGCTATCGTCGCCGCTCAGCCGAAAATACCCGAAGTTTTCCGAAGCGTTTTAATTCTTGTTTTGGTTCAAAGATGGCAGCATCATCTAATTACATTATCGTATATAGCCTTATTATATATTAATTATTATTTTATAGTTTAAAACGACAAATATTTTCATTTATTCACATTAATTTCCCTGTCTATTAAATCTAAGAATTTTTAAAATGATAAATAATAGATAAGCTGACATAGAGTCTCCCTATATTCACTCACCGGCAGCCGGTGAGATACTAATTCATCTCAGAAGTTATCCTTCCTTTTAATAGGGTCGCCGCATGCTCGAATATTTCCGAAATTCACCGAACATAACCGAACTCATTACAAATAGTTTTTAGTATATATATCGTCTAACAGATCGCAGCACGCTATATTTCAATCTCTATAAATTTAGTTTATCTATAATTTTTAGTACATTTTTCCCCAATAGATCGCAGCACGCTATATTTTAATCTCTATAAATTTAGTTTATCTATAATTTTTAGTACATTTTTCCCCAATAGATCGCAGCACGCTATATTTTAATCTCTATAAATTTAGTTTATCTATAATTTTTAGTACATTTTCCCCTAATAGATCGCAGCACGCTATATTTCAATCTCTATAAATTTAGTTTATCTATAATTTTTAGTACATTTTTCCCCAATAGATCGCAGCACGCTATATTTTAATCTATATAAATTTAGTTTATCTATAATTTTTAGTACATTTTCCCCCAATAGATCGCAGCACGCTACATTTTAATCTCTATAAATTTACTTTATCTATAATTTTTAGTACATTTTTCCCTAATACATCACGTCCCAATAAAGAGTGTTCGTTACTGAATAGAGGCTCAATTATTTGGCTCCACCCTCTTTCCTATTAAACAAATGGACAACAAAGCCAGAAACGGCCTCTGCAAACAAACAAGTCTCTACAGGACATGCTGATCTTTCTAAAACAAGAAATGATCTCACAAAAATTTCAAAAGATAGAACACGCACTGAATATATAAAATAAATAAATAAATAAATAAACTTATTTAAGTAAAAATCAAACTTAACAATTTATAACTGCAACTGGTGTAGTGTCGAGGAATTGAAAATTTTTTAAAATTAAATGCTTTATTAATTTCGGAACTATAAGGAGGATTCTTGAAACCTTATTAAGTATAAACATACCCAATTTTCCGAACCTCAATTATCCGGCAGCTAAAATCTCGCCTTGCCATTTTTAATTTTTTCTTGTTTATTCCAATAACAAACAACTATAGTTTATAAATAAATCTCGAAAATATTTAACTATAGTTTATTTTAGTTTAATATAATGTTTCCCCCCCCCCGACCACTCATTCTGTGTTCTTCCTTAGGAACAATACAGATCACACAAAAGCCCTTCTATCTGTATATTTACATTTTAAACTAAAAGATTTTTTCTAATTTTATTTGAATGTACCTGAAGAAGGCCACAGAATGAGTCCCGAAACTTTATATAAAATCAACCTTAGTTAACCTTAATATAAAATTTGTATGTGTAAATCAAATAAATATAAAATTTGTTTTTTATTTTGTATTTGATTATTCAGACGTTATCATGTCTTAATTGTTATTTACCTTCTTATCCAGTGGTGTAGTGGCAAAATTTGCAGTGTGGGAACGCTAAATACATGACTTACCAATGGAGGGGGGTGCTTCCGGGTGCTTGTAAAGTATTATTTTATTTGCTTGCGTAAATAATTTTAATTTTGTTATTATTTTTTATTGAGTGAAACCAGTGTGGGAACGCCGTTCCCACGCGTTCCCGCTCCACTACACCCCTATTCTTATCCTCACAAATAATATTCAATATCAGAAAATTAATAATTAACTTTATAAAATATTATTATTGAAATTAAAATTTATTTCACCTATTTTACATTAAGGGAGGTTTTTTTTTTTAATTAAAAATTTCAAAATTTATTCAGAAAACCCGAACTACAGTATAAAGATAAATAAGAACACATAGAAGTTGATTTAGCTAATTGTATTATTTGTTCCATCTGCTTCTTTCCTGTCTGATTTTTATTTGATTCTTTCCTTTTTGACATGGTCGCAATATTTTCTCTCTATATATTACATATATAGGTAAGAGAAAGTAAAAATGTTTTAATTATTGTAATGATTATGAAAATTCATTTGCTCAGGGGCCCACTTCTTGTGGGTACGTGAATGGCGACCACGAGCTGCCCGAGCTGGAACAGGCAGTCCTTTAGTTCTTTCTATGTCTGTCTCTTCCTTTCTCTTTTCAACAGGCGACAGGCCGTGCGACGGGCCGGCCTGTCCTATTTCTACCTGTCGCAAAAACATATGATAGGGTTAAAGGGAAAGAGTGAGGTCTGCCGACCCCGCATCGCGGGAATAAGGAGAGGACAGAAGAAGAATGATTATAAAATCGATAATGGTTTAAGTAAAAAACTCATTTTTTCAGAATTTAAGGTAAAAGTTATTTAAAAAATTCTGAAATAAAAAAATGTGTAATGTTTAGTAACAAAACTGCATTAAAATGAAAAAATTGCGGCACATGATTAATGAATCGTCGTAGGCGGGCACGGGCCAGTTTTGAGGGAGCTCAGCAGAGTATCATTATTATATATAAAGCGCTAGCCACTAACTTCCGTCGTATGTGTCTGTTTACCACTCTCCAGATTCAGAGAGGGAAATTTAAAACTTCAACACATGTATGTGTAGTCCATAAGTTGCATAAAAGTTCCCTTAAAACAACAAATGAATTTGAGAATGAATCTTCAAAGCTGTAATAAAATGTGCTAATTAATGAACTCGACAATTTCTCACCGACGCTCTTTATTAGTAACATAAAAATCCGGCTATAAGAAGAAAGACTTGTTTAATTCTTTTTTTTTTTTTTTCAAGAAAATAGAAACACTTTTTAATGAGATATAATACGCTTATCGTTTGAACAAGTCTACCTATTTTAATGACACAATTTACAATGTAAAGTCGCGGGCGAAAAATTCATTTCTTTATTTAGAAAATTGAAATAAATCTTATTTTTAATTTATTCTTCTAAAGATATATTTATCCATTAATAAAAATTTTAATGAAAAGAAAATAAGTATTAATAATTAAAAATATTCCAAAGAAATTTTGTATATTTGGAAATAAAAAGTGCGAAATAAATTTATCTTTTATTTTAAATTTATTAATAATTAAAAATTTATTTTGTTTAAATGGACGATTTCTTTGGACACAATTTAAATTATAAATATATTAAAAATAAAAGGCAAATCTGACCTACAAAATCAAAGAGATTGCATAGTTTAACCCTTCGATTTTTTTTTTTTTCAAATATTTATGTCACTTCCTGGAAAGGAGCTATGACCTTGACATAAGTCACTCAGCGACTAAGGGGGTTGCCTCTGGCCAGGCGCAAGCCCGCCTGCATCGGGCCTAGCGTCTAGTGTATCTAATTTAATTATTAAATTTGAATTTTTTTGTTAATTTATAAATTTATATTTATAATAAAAACATAATTTTATTCATAACAATATTGTTATTCAATGTCGAGAAAATAAAAGAATACAAAACAAAATAGGTAGTATATTGTGTGTTAAAATATTAGGCTATTATATATAAAAAATAATAAGCTTATATACATACTCTCTATTGTTAAGTACTTTCCGGGCATCTTTTGTTGCGAATTTATTAATTTTAAGAATAAAATTTAGAATTTTGTTTAAAATTTGTATGTTTTTAATTTTTCTTTTTTTTTTTTTTTTGTTTATAGTAATTTAAAAAAAAAATATATTTATTATTTATAATACTGAGGCAATGTCGAATTTTTTTTTATAATTTCACCATACTTAAATATCCAATAATGTTGTGCTGCACAATTATTGGGATTTTCCTGTCATGGGAGCAAATGAACAGTTGTCAAATAACATAAAAAAAAATAAAAAAACATAAAGGAGTTTAGCATATTTTATAAAGTAATTACTTTCTCTTACCTATGTATATATGTAATATATATAGAGAGAGAAAGTAGAGGATTATATCAAAAATTCGATGTCGAGATTTTGATCGATATACCATCAAGAGAAAAGATATTGTACAAGATGGCGGCTACCTGGCATTTGAGCCTTAAGGCAGGTAGCCGCCATATTGTCCAATATCTTTTCTCTGCATGGTACACTAGGGTGGGTCAAATTGTATGAGACCGAAAAAATGTGGAAAAGCACATCGCGATTCCTGTTCTATGGGTCATTCCAAGAAACTTTGCCAAAGAAACCATAGGTCAAAAATGAATTTCGAGTCATTTTCTACAAGTACATTGCGTCGGTAGTTAATTCAACATCATCATGTATGTGCGTGTGTATATGTTCAACCAATAAACAAACAAATAAAGCACAGCATACACGTTTGGCTAGAGCAAATACAATTTTTTTGCCTATATTCTTGAATATTTTGTAAAAATACCTATTTTGAAAAATCCGGGGGCTCAAAATTCATTTTTGACCTATGGTTTCTTTGGCAAAGTTTCTTGGAATGACCCATAGAACAAGAATCGCGATGTGCCTTTGACGCAAAAAAAATTGACCCACCCTAATATATACGTTTTGGAGTCCCTTGAGTCCGAAAAAGTGGTTTTCTGGATTGTGTGTCTGTTAAACAAAATATCTCAAGAACGGAAAGAGCTAGGAGGTTGAAATTTTATATTTAAGTTAGGCACCCCCATGGGACGTGACACGAAGTTTTTGAACAGAATCGGCCAAAAAGTACTAGTACTTTACTGATGAACTTCTTCAGTTTTTTTTTCGATTTTCTCAAAATTCGCTCTAAGGATTTTGATTAAAATTCAAAAATCAATTATTTTTTACATGTTATTTAAAATGTATGTTTACATTTGGCTCTCAAAATTGTTTGAAGTACACTTTACTCTTTATATGGTGAGCATGTCTCTTTCGTCACGCCCTCGTTACAAGAACGGATCCAGAGGAGTTTCTCGGTGGTGGGGAGTAATCTGGTGTGACTGGTCGCACAGCACACAATTTTTTCTTACTTTCGATAATTTAAAGGTGAATTCTGTACTTGTTTACTAAAATATATATACAAATCAAATTGTTAAGTATTAATTTTTAAAATTTTATATTAAAAATGCAATTTTATTCCCAAAAAAATATTTTTCTCAAATCTCTGGGGGAGGAGGTATTTACCTCCTTTACCCCCCCCCCCCTTGTACCCGCCCTTGCCTCGTTACTAGTCACCGATATTAAATTTATTAATTTTGTTAAAATGAATGCAATCTCTCTTTTTTTTATAGAAGATGGTCTACAAACATTTGCCTTTTTTTTTGTTTTTAATAAAGAAGACAATTTATGAAATATTAAAGTTTTCAACGTTTTATTAAAAAGTAATAATAAAATCTCCACTAAAAAGAATTTTTTTTTTTTTTTTTTTTTGTAAATCGTGATTAATAAACAAAAAGTATTAAGAGGCTATTATTTAAGCTCAACTGATTGGACGTTTCGGCTTACAGTGTCAGGCTTGGCAGGACAATGCATGGGAGACTATTTTGGAACAACAGTGAAGAATGTGGCTTGGTTAGTATGGATCGCTTCGCCTGTGACATTGACCATATATATTGGACCCTCCACCCATACAATTGGCCAGGCTAAGCTTCTATAAATCTGATCCATTTGCTTATCAATTCACGTTTGATTACACATGAGTATAGAGAAACTTCAGAAACATCGGATCATCTTGTTAGCTCTTAAACAAACTTAAAATTGAAGAATTTCATTTATTTATTTTTTTAAATAATTAAATATTTTTTTTCTCTTAAAATATCACTCTTCGTTCATGGGCTTGTTTTGGAACTAATGCTTAATTTAATGGATTAATTCATATTAAGTGAACAATGGTGGTTGCTTTATATGTCGTTAGTTTTTCTCTATTCATAGGGTTTTCAAAACATGTCTCTTTTAATTTTTAAGCTAATTTGTTAAAAATCAAAAACAAGGCTTTAGAAAAATGAACTGGTTAGAGTAGCCTACATATTAAAATATTAGGAACCGACCGAATATTCGGTTTCGGTTACGGTTTCGGCCAAAAATGCTGGTTTCAGCCGTAGTTTCGGTTTCGGCCAAAAAGTAGCCGAAACCTGAGTCTGAAAAGATGGGATGAGACTGGCATGCAAAAAAGAAAAGGTCAAATGATTTGCAAAAGCGGAAAAGGTGCGGTAAAAATTTAGTCTCCCTAAAAAAAAGGTATAATGATTTTCACGGGAGGGGAAAAAATTTTCCGCAGGGCGGAAAAAATTTCAAAAAAAAAAAGGTAAAATGATATGAATTTTTTATAGAAAATACAAGTCTCGGTTACGGTTTCGGCCGAAACTAAGATTGCGGCCGAATATTCAGTTTCGGTTGAAAATCTTGTTTCGGTCGGACCCTATAAAATATACAAGTTTTAAACTGCCAATGACCACACTGTAAAAAAATGAATTTTCAATATAGTATATTTCATATATCACATATATCCAGTTTGTGAAACAAAATTCATAAACTAGTTTAAAAAAAATATGAATCAAATTTAAGTAGCTTAAAAAGTGTGATATTCTAAGAAATTAAGTAGTTGAGATGGTAAAGGCATCATAAGTATGAAGGGAAGAAATAAAGAGCTCGAGTTCAAACCTCTCGAGGGATGATTTTTTTTTTAAACTAGTGTATGAAATTTTTCATAAAACTGTTTAAGAAACTTTTAATAAATTGAAAGTTCATTTTTTAATATATGAACTTTTCATGTACCTAAAATGTAAAATTAATAAACAGTTTGTATAACAGACTTCCTATACTAGTTTATGAATATCCCTTGAAAATTTTTAACAGTGTAGAGAAAAAAAAAAAAATTAAAATGGTCGAGCAACAAAAAATATTTTTTTTTATCATTTTATGCCTCTAAATTTATTAGAATTATTTTACATACAGTATACAATAACATTCATTTATTAAGTAATTAAATCGAATAAAAATAGCCTTAAATTAAATCAATATTTCATAAAATAATTCATGCAATTAAAAATTATTATATTTAGAATTAAATCGCAGAATATATCAATAAATTGGGAGAAGGAATCAATGCAATCAGTGTTCCAAAGTGGATCTACGGTGTCAGTTTGTTTCTATTTATATTATAATATTAGTTTATCAAATAATAGTTAATATGGAAAAAAAGAAGAGTCATGATTTATTAAGAAAAAATTAAATAATTTTTCTTTCACTTAGGAATTTTCCTCTTTAAAGGAATTTATTTTAGGCATTTGAAGAAAATTCTTGGATTAAAAGCGATATTTATATTTCATTCTAAAAAACTGCTTTTACTTTGACAAGATGTTAAAGAATTTTTTTTTTTTTTGTGGACTTTGGGGCCTCCTAAAAACTGAAGAAATTGGCAAATTAAAATAAATGTTTAAATTAAAAAAAAAATAATAATAATTCATCAAATGTAATCATCATTGTCGATAGTAAAATATATGAATAATAGACGAGCCTCTCAATATTCATTCCAATTTGTGGCTCACTCTATCAGCGGCTCTGTATATGTAGATCTATCAAAATATTTTAGTTAAGATGATAAAAATATTTTAATAAAGTAAAATAATTTATTTTAGCTAAATATTTTTCGAGATCTATATATTTGAATAAGATAATAGTATTCAAAATACCTCGATTCGGACTTAACTAGTCATAGATATATTTAACAAGACTGCGAGTGTTTTTTTATTGGCGAGGCCAAACATCCCATGGCCCCCGGGAATCGAACCCAGGATCTCCGCCTTTCCGGGAATAGGCGTGCTAATTTTATCCTAAACAAATAAAAAAATTTTAAGGGAAGTTTTATTGTGACGACCACGATTGTAAAAATCTCAACATTCAACTTTCTCTTACCTTCGGTAATCTAAGGTTGTGTTCTGTGCTTTTCACACCAAATTTTTTATGTCGACATGGTTTAAGTTTCAGCCGATATACTCAAGCTGTAATAAAATTTATAAGTATGGGAAAATATTTATATTTTGTTACCATGGCAACCATTTGTCCTCTCTTTCCTGTGAAGTACAAGAGCAAAGTGTGCTTCACAAAATTTCAAAGGCAAAATAAGAATATACATTTGAGAGACAAGGGTGGATACAAGGGGAATGGGGTAAAGGGGGTAATTCCCCCTCCCCCCCCCGAGATTTGAAAAAAAAATACTTTTTTTTCGAAAAAAAATTTATTTTTAATGTAAAATTTTAAAAATTAATACTTAAAAATTTGATTTATATTTATATTCTGGCAAACAAGCACAGAATGTGCCTTTAAATTACCGAAATTAAGAAAAAATAGTGTGCTGTGCGACGAGTCACACCAGATTACCCCTCCTCCGAGAAACATCTCTGGATTCGCCCTTGTTGAGAGAGCATGTAAAAAATAATTGATTTTTGAATTTTAATCAAAATCTTTGGAGCAGAAAATCGAAAAAACTGCAAAAAGTTCATCAGTAAAGTACTAGTACTCTTTGGCCGATTTTGTTAAAAAGCTTATTTTCACGATCCAGGGGGATCCCTAACTTAAATATAAAATTTCAGCCACGTAGCACAATTCCCTCATGCTTAAAAATGAACACACACACAAAGACAGACAGTCCACTTTTTTTGGATTCAGGGGTGCTCAAAACGTATCTCGACATCGAATTTTTGGCATGAATCCAATACTTTCTATATATACATAAATGTATGTTAGATTTTTCAATTATTACTAAATATGTATTTTATTTTAAAGTATTATGTCATTTGTTTAAGAATAAATTAATCCTTTTGCTATTTTACTGTTCCATTTTTTAGCAATTTTTTTTCTAACTGTCTATCCCAGGCCTATAACTAACTCTTTGTTGAATTAGGTTTTTTTTTTTTTTTTACGAAAAAGATTAATGATCACGACTAAAGAAAGAGAGTTCAGACGAGCAGAAGATTCGGACATATAAAGATGGAGAAAGGCTTAAACACCCTCAGGCTGCTATCTAACTAGCCGCTAGACCGGGCTCTTGAGATTAAGGCCATTATTTATTTATTAAACCCTTGGATTAATTCAATAATTTTACTAGAGATTAGTTAGTTGGTTTATGAATATGAGGTTAAACGATCTAAAACAATTTTCCTGTTTATTTTTAAATCTGAGTTTGTCAAATTTTAAAACACTCTTAAAAATTTTTTTAATGGTCACTTTATTTTTTGTTTTTTATTACACAGATTTGAACAATATAAAGAACTCAGCTATTTCTTAATCTTCTGGTTTTGTAATTTTAACTCTGGCCTTTAGTAAACACGTAAAAGGCTACTTGCTCATCCAAACGGCCAGTAACTTGCTTGTTTACATCTGGTATTAAATAAGAATTCTTTCTACAATATAAAATTTTTTTCTTTTTTTTTTTATTTCTTTTATTTTTTATTTTATATTAAAAAAAATATATCAAGTTTGATAAATATACTGTTATTTATATTTAAAAAAAAAAATGAGAATATTTTAGATAAAACTTGACTAAAATAAAAGTCAGAGTTTCATTTTTTTTCTTTACATTGAAAACGTCAAAACATTTAGTTTTTCTTGATTTTTTTTTTTTGCATATGTTTGTGAGGTCGAATATATCAAAGTTATAAATCAATTGACATCCGCTAATATACAATGACGTCATTTCATTTTTATTCAAATAAAAGAAAAGATGACAATTACAAATATGAGCTTAAATCCTAAATGGAGGTTTATAGAAGCAGAAACTGGCGGGATGTCATGACGTCATGACGCGTCATGATTATTTCTTTAAATATTTTATTGTTCTGACGTTTTGGCCATCTTCTTATATAGAAGAAGTATATAAAAGACAATTTATTTTTACTTTCTCTTACCAATATATGTAATATACTGTATTAGATACAAAAAAATATAGAATCTCATCTTAAATTAAAAATTTTATTTAAGATCTTTTTCGGAGGTAGGCCCTATATTGTATTTATATTATTTTACTTTCTCTTACCCTATATATGAAATACATATATAGAGTGAGAAAGTATTGCGATCATTGCGAAAATTCAATGTCGAAATTTTGATGGAAATAGATGTTTTGAGCTCCCCTGAGTCCAAAAAAATGGGTCCCGCAAATTGGTCTGTGGCTGGGTGTATCTAAAACTTGAAGGAAATGAGCTACGAGTTTGAAATTTTATATTTAAGTTAGGCACTCTCCTTGTATGGGCGTAACTAGAGTTTGGCTGGGGGGGGGGGCATGGGACTAGTTATCCTCCGGTGGGCCTGGAAAGCCCCATATTTTCTCAATTTTTCTTGGGGCAAGGAGCTTTCTGGGGGGGGAGCCACGAGCCTTCTGGGGGGGGGGGGGGCCGGCATCTCCCTAGTTACGCCCATGCCTCCTGGACAGTTAAAATAAACGTTTGAACAAAATAAGCTAAAAAGTACTATTACTTAACTCAAATACTTTTTCAGTTTTTTTCGATTTTCTCAAAATTGGCTTTAACGATTTTGATCAAAATTCATAAATCAATTTTTAGATACTCTTTAAAAAATATATCAGTAAAATCTTCTGTGAAAATTTTTTGAAATACACTTTACTGATATAGTATTTCAAATTTTATTTTTCGCTCTTTCTTCCATAGAGGCAATGTTAAATCCCTATGGAGATTTGCATGTAAATTTCGATTTAAAAGGGGGTCCCCTTTGAAACTTTTTACATACATAAAATTTTTTTTTCCAATTCTTTTATTTATGAAATTTTGTGTTTATTAAGGATTCTCTATTGTGTATAAAATTTCTAAATATGCGATTAAATAACCATATTTTATTTCAAGCAGTCAACATTTAAAATACAATTGAACACACAGGGTCTATGGAAATTTTGAATCAATAACTTTTTTACTTTCTCTTACCTATATACAGTATGTATATATATAGAGAGAGAAAATATTGTTACACAGTACACAACTTTCGATTACCGAAGGTAAGAGAAAGTTGTATGCTGTGTGTTAAGTCATACCAGATTTTTTTAATAAGTGGAGGTATATATTTCTTACTAACCTAGATATTTATTTTATTGTCTGAGTCGAGTGACGAGGCATGTAGCATCTAGTGTTCTAATACACCTTGAACATGCTAAGGCGTTTTATTAATCATCTTCGGATATCAAACTCATTTTCGAGATTAGAATATCGATTTGATGAGTTCATTATATAGCAGAGTATCCTGCTCTAATGAGTGTTCTAAAACTCAAATAGTTTAAAGTTTTTCGTTTTATTTTCTATGTCACAAATTTCAAGTTGCTTTTGTTCTTATAAGAATTATGTATTTTTTTGCAATAATTTTGTTTTTTTAGGTTAAAATATATTTTAATTAAGCTTTAGATATTTGAGATTTTGTTAATTATAAAAGCAACAGGAAGGCATCATACTTATGATTTTATTAAATATTATTGTTATTTAACATTATTGAACTTTGTCATTTGACTGTCGTGTTCATTTATATTATGAAATTAATTATTTTCAAAAAGCGCTTTGATCTTTTTTGATAGAAAAAATTAAAAAGCAAACGTGTGGGATTGCGGGCTCCCCGCCAGAAATGAAGTTCCTCACGCCTTCACCGTTTTAAAAATAAATCTTTTCTTTTTTAAGTAATATAAAAAGAGATAAAGAGATGAAGAATTCTCTAGAGCCGGTGGGTAGGCGTGGCCTTGACAAGGCTTCGGCCAGCCTTGTCTTCCTCCGCCTGCGCTCGAGCGCTGTAACGCAATTTTGTTACGTTACGTGACGAATTCTGCCACTTCACCCTACTTAGTTCCAAAAAAACTAATTTGTGCTATTCTCTCGATATTTTAACTGAAAAAAAATTAACAAAAAAATACATACATTTATTTCTTTTAACAAATAAAACAATTTGAAACTCTTTTATTAAATGACTCAGAAAATAAATTGAAAACCATTAAACTAGATGATCTTTAGGACAATCATTTAAGAAATTATTCCATCAAAAAAGATTAACAGAATAATCTGACAAAGAGGGAATATTTAATTATAGTGAATAGATTGATTTGAATTGAATAAAAAGTTTTTATCAAATCATAAATAAAAAGTTCGTTATATTTAAATTAATTAATTTCAGTTAATTCATTCTTCTTTTTAAATGATCTCTTTGAAAGAAGATTAATTATATTTGGCAATGAACGCTTTTGTAGCAATTCCCTGGTGTAAAAAAAAAATTCTGCTCTGTTCCGGCTTTCGATTTTTTTTAGTGAAATTTTGCACTGAATCAAATAGACAAATCCATTCAATATCATTGTAAGTGGAATGGTTCAAGTTTATAACGGCCATTCGAGTTGAGTTTAAGGGTAATTCGCATTGGACGAAAGCACCCAAGACACAACAAGGAAGGATTTGACATTTTATTAGAACCATGACGAGAAAATGGAATGGAGCTCGTTAAAGTTCTCATATGATCACATTGGGGGGTGTTAAAAAAAATAAAAATAAAAAAAAAATTGCTTTTTATTTAGAAATAGTTAGTGATATTTAAAATAAGAATTTGCAAATTAAGTAAAAAATATCACAAGTGTATCTTTCCTAATACCTTTAGATATGTCACTATTTTTTGTTTTTTTTTATTTATTTATTTTTTTTTTTTGTGAAAATAATTGAAATGCAAATAAGAAAAGTTTAGCAAGATAAAATACTAGCTAATTCAAACTTTTTTATTGTTATTAGTTTTTTTTTTTTTTTAATTCAAAAAGGCTATTTAAAAAAAAATATGTATTTTTTATATTGAAAAATAAAACTAAAATACCATTAAATAAATTAAGAAGATAAGGATAAAAAACTAGCCTTTTTAATCTCTCACTGCTTCAGTTTATTAGAAAATATTTCGGCCGAAATAGAATACTATAGTGCTTTTTTTTTTTAAGGAGTTTTGATGAGAGAACGCTACTGTGCTCTTGTTGTGAAGTCAAAAAGAGAGAGAGTGATTCTTAGAAAATCAAAATTTTAATCTCTAAATATTTATTTAAAATAAGATTCGAAAAACAAAATTTTTGGTTGGATCAAAAAAACACATGCAAAGGTTCCCTCTTAGCTGTCTGGATGTCTTTGCATGTGTTTGACTGTCCCCACGGGAATGGGGGATTATGGTCTTTAAAATGTTATAAAAGACCCACTACCTCGCGAGAATTTGGATCGTTTTTATTGAATAATTTGGCACAAACTTCCCTTGTTTCAGAGAGGTTTTTGGAACGAAGTTCTTTAACGCGGCTTACGCAGGTTGAATTGGGAGAAAATGTAACGTAACAAAAACGCGTTCCTAACAAAAATGCTTTCCCAGCGCCCGAGCGAGGGCGGAGCAAGGCGAAATTAGCCGAAGTCTTGGCGAGGCCACGCCCACCTTCTCTTTTTATTTCCTTCTATCTACCGTAGGCGGGGAATTGAAAAAAAAATTCCAATTCTTATGAAATTTTGTATTTATTTAGGATTCCCTATTGTGTATAAAATATCGAAATATGAGATTAAAATTTGAAAAATAACCATAGTTTATTTCAAACAGTCAACATTTAAAATACAATTGAAAACTCAAGTGGCTAAGTTTTGAACTAAGGTGCTATGGGAAACTAAATACAATTCGACACAAAAAAATTTGGTGTGACAAGCACAGTACCACTTACCTTCGGTAATTGAAAGTTGTGTTCTGTGCGACCAGTCACACCAGATTTTTTATTATTTATGCCATCATTTTGAATCATGTATAAGGCTTACAATGCTTAGTAATAAATATAAATTTAAATTAATTCTATTAAATATAAACATGTTTTTATAATTTGTATTTTCTTTGAAAGGAAATTTTAACGTGTTTGCAAAATTTATTGCTAGGCGTATCCAATTTCGTTTGATACAAACTCGACTCTCGCTCTAAATCTTCTGGTCATTTTCTCGTTATTCGATGCGAATTTTAACCGAATTTACTAAACAACAAACGCTTGGTTTAACCTAACAACCCAATCTTAATACCACAATTAATGTTTCCAAACAATGTTCAAAGGCTCTCTTTAATAATAATATTAAGTCGTTGGTTAATTTGGATCTCCTTAAATGACAAACAAAAATAACTTTTATTCTGAAATTTTATATTAAAAATTTAATTTAGAAATAAATTCCAGTAATAGACTAAGATAGAACCTAATTTTTTTTTTTGTATAGTTTTTTATTTACATAATGGAAGTGAAGTTGATAGAAATAACGAAATACTAAGTTTATGACGTCCAAGTGTTTTTAGTGGAGTCAAATGAACTTAAATAGATTGCATTTTAGACTCCAACTCGAAATGTGAAATCACAAGATCTAACTTCCTTAGTTTTATGCCTCATTTCGAATATCTCTAGTTATTTAAGTCGCAAGTTTAGTTAGCGAACTTGAGAAGATTTAGTTTTAAATGATCACATAAAGACTTATCCCCCCTTTTTTTAACTCTATATTATATAGAAAACATTATGAGAAAAAGTACTTTAAGATTATTGATCTTTATAATATGTATTTTTGAAAGTATTAATAATCGACAGTCATCAGAGAAAGAATAGAAAGTATTATTTAAAAAATATTAAAAGAAAATAATCTTGCTTTTGGGAAGAAATAATCAAGATTTGGTGAAGGTAAAATATTTTCTTAATTTTACCAAAAAATTTAGCTTTGTTTTTAAAAAAATAATACAAAATCAAATCTTAGAATGTTTTTTGGCTCCTTAAATACGAACATATTGTATGTATATATAAATATATCTTTTGTAAATGTATTTATAAACTTAAAATACATTTTGTTATTATTATAAAAGGATTAAGTTAATTGGAATATCAAAATCCTGAAGTGCGCAGAAAATTTTTTTGGAGATGGATGTCTCAATAAACTTGACAAAAACTAGTTAAGATTTTTCAAAAGTAGTAGTTTTTAAAGCCGGCTCAAGGCCTGATAAAGGCAACCTAAAAAATCAAGCCCCACTGTAAGAGGACAGGGTCTCTTTTAAGATTATTTTTTTTAATACAATGCTGTATTATAAATTTTAAAATGTCAAGGAAATTTATTGTGAAATGTATTTTACTAAATTATCTATTATGAAAATATACAGAAATTAAAACAGGTGGCAAAATTATGTTCCCAAGGAAACGACTGCAGATAGTGCTAACCCACATGAAAAACCCGACTTTTCAGCACCATCAATTGAGCAAAGGTGTGTACAGTGAGCGTCACAATTAAATCCCCACCTGATAGCTAGAGCTTAAGTATATTGTGTATAGCGAAATAATTTTAATGACCGAAAAGGTAAAACGTAAAATCTGGTACAGATGATTTTATTTTACCTTTTCAAGTTTAAAATTATTTCACCATAAAACATATACTATACCATATTCTTAAGGCCCTAACTATCAGGTGTGGCAGCTCACTGTACAGTACAATTTGTTTCTCAGCCTGATATTACCATTAGAGAGCTCTGACAGTAGCCAAAAAAACTTCCCACTGGTGTTTTATTTGTTTTCAAAGTTTAAAATTGAAATATCTCAGAACTATATATTTGTGGATTGCACTATCCCCTTCAATTATGTAGTGATTTATGTAATTAAAAAATTTAAACTTTTATAGGTCCTCATTTTGTAAATTAAAAATCTAGTGTTTAATTTGTATATTAAATTTTAATTTATTTAATTATTTACATTACATTGTATACTAGAACGCGAAAGCGTGGAGGTCCTGATTCGAGCCCAGTGGGCGCAATCCTGCTCAATCAAAAACCAAACCTAATCTCGCAAATTTGGTATCTTAAACCATACATTGACTGGCTAATCTTCAAAAAATATAGGGAAGTTATAAATAGCCTCTCAGCAGGACTGCAATTACTGGTTTGGTAATTCTTATTATTAAGAAAAAAAAAATTCATTAAAGAAACTTTTTTTCAAATTTCTTTATTTTACATTTAATTTTCAATTTATGTGAACATCGAATATTTATCTATGGAAATAATAGAAAGAACCGATGATAAGAGTCCAGAAACACAAATGATAATCAATCCTGAGTCAAAAAAAAAAAAAAATGTCAACTCTGAATAAATAAGTAAGTAAATTGTGATAACAATTTATTGTGGCCTTTCTTGCTAAGGTGGTTTCAAATTGAATTTTTATTAGGCACTAGATAAAAAGACGTAACTCGTTTCTTTTTCCTCCTGAAAATTGAATCGTTTGAAAGAATCGTTTTGCTGATCAATTTTCGCCCCGTGGCATATAAAAATTCACCACATTTTTTAAAAATATTTATTCAAGCGTGAGAATGTCTGTTTATTTAATTGGAATTAAGAAAAATATCCAATACTATTTGTTGTTATCAAAAATGAAAAAGAAAACATTTGATAATTTCATTCAACGTTGGTTTAAAAATAAATATAAATAATCCACATGACGTCAGTAATAAATCGAGAACTTATGGCGTTTTAATTAATAATCCTATCCATAGGTACTCGAAATATTTGTTTAAATAAATTTTCACTACTAAAGAAAAACTAAAAACGAAAATTATGATGAGAAGCCTGTTTATTTTTTTTATACCAACCCAAAGTACAGTCGGCGCCGTAAGTGCCTGATGTGCTCGAGAGTAGAGCCTTAAGCTTAGGCAACCGAAATGCTTTAGTTATTATTATAATTATGTGGTAGAGAGAGAAAGTATTGGATTCATGTCAAAATATCGATGCCGAGATTTTGAGGGATAAACACGTTCTGAGGTCCCCTGAATCCAAAAAATCTGGTGTGACTGGCGCACAGCACACAACTTTCTCTTACCCTTCGGTAAGAGAAAGTTGTGCACCGTGCTGGTCACACCAGATTTTTTGTGTCGAGATATATTTAGTTTCCCATAGCACCTTAGTTTCAAACTTGCATTTTAAATGTTGACTGCTTCAAATAAACTATGGTTATTTTTCAAAATTTTAATCTCATATTTGGACATTTTATACACAATATAGAATCGAAAATAAATACAAAATTTCATAAGAATTGGAAAAAAAAATTTTAAATGCCTAAAAAGTTCCAAAGGGGACCCCCTTTTGAATCGAAATTAACATACAAATCCCTATAGGAAATTAACATTGGTCAAATGCGAAGATTAGGTGGAAAGTTTAAAACGCGTAGAAAGAGAGAAGATAATTTTGTGAGAGAGAGAGAGAGATATATGAACCCTGTTATTCAATGGTGTGTCAAAGACCAAATATCGAGTTTTGAGAAAATCAACATTAAAGTTTTTCTGATTTAAATTGTTTTTATTAGATTATATATCATTTTTTTTGTCAATTGTGCAAGTAAATACTGTAATTATGGCAGATATTCATAAATTATCTCTAAAAATATGACTAATTTAGAGAAAAAAATAAAATATAAAAAATTATTTTTACAAAATTCTCTATGTGCGATATATATTTGTAAAAAATGCTTCAAAGTCCTTTGACCCATGATTGAAAAATTCTCTAAGTCCAATTATATTTGCAAAAATGCTTCAAAGTCTCTTTATATTTAATACTAGTAGCATAGAAACTTTTTATCAAAATCACATTCATCAATTTTAAATAGTATTAATATTTTAAAATTAAATACAAAGTGATAACAAAATTTTCTCATCAATTAATTTCTGAATAAATAGCTTGGAAACAGTAAATCAAAGTTATAATAATGAAATAGACTTAATATTACGGCCACTTCAACCTAACCTAACCTAATATTATTTATTTTGTTGTCTTTTCGAAATCGCACAGATCCTCATCCTCATCTTCATTTTCATTATCAGGAATAATATCAAAAAATAAAATTTTGACGTCTACGAATTCAGAGAAAATTTTCTCATTTTTCAAAAAAAAAAAATCATTTTTGTTTATTTAAGGGAAAAAAATATATATAATATTATTTGGTAAATAACTTTTTATTGGTTGTTAAAATCACACTGGTTAAAACTCAATTAAACGATATTAATTTATTGTTAATTGGAAAATTATATATATATATATATTTATATATATATAGTTCATAGAAAAAGATAGAAAACATTATAGAATTAGGCTAAAAGAAAGTAAAAAATGAATTATAATATAACTATTGATAATTTTTGTAGGTTATGAAATACTTGTATTAAATTTCAACAAATGGAATATAGCAATAGTGTATTGAATATATAAATTTGAAATAAATAAAATTAATATTTTCTTGAGTTTATATTAAATACCTCTAAACAATAGCGATGCCGGTGTTCATAATTGAAAATACTTAGGGCATAAACGCAACAATATATCTCAAGCGTATAGTTGTTTACGATGTCTTGCACTTGACGCATGAATGAAAAATTGTTCTTTTCAAATTAAGTATTACGAAACAACATGTTAAGTACATAAATCATTATTGAAAAATGTAAAATCCTGCATTGAAATATTGTAAAAATAATTTTATGCTTTTACATTAAAAATAAATTTTTTTAGGACATATTTCATAAAAAATACTATTAATTAAAGCATTTGAAACAATATTCCATGCTTAACTCAATTTTGAATTTTTTGGTCTTTGACACACCATTGAATAACAGGGTTCATATATATGTTTTCTCCGAAACAATTACAGGCAGAAATAAAATAAAAATAAATGGGAATTTAAATAATAATTGATTTTTAATCTAATAAAAAGAAAAAGATTTAAACTCCGTTACCATGGCAACCATTTCTCCTATCTTTCCTATGAAGCACAAGAGTAAAGTGTGCTTCAAACAATTTTGAGGACAAAACGAGAATATACATTTGAAAGAGCATCTAATAAATAATTGATTTTTGAATTTTAATCAAAATCGTTAGAGCGAATTTTGAGAAAATCGAAAAAAACTGAAAAAGTACATCAGTAAAGTACTAGTACTTTTTGGCCGATTTTGATTAAAAGCTTATTTTGTCGGTCCCGGGGGGTGTTTAACTTAAATATAAAATTTCAGCCTCATGGCTCAATTCCTTCATGCTTAAAATTGAACACACACAGACAGACAGACAGACATACAGACAGACCATGTCGCGAAAACCACTTTTTTGGATTCAGGGGACCTCAAAACGTGAAGATCCATCAAAATCTCGACATCGAATTTTTGACATGAAACCAATACTTTCTCTATATATATATATATTACATATATACATAGGTAAGAGAAAGTAAAAAGTGGTTTTCAAGACATTGTGTCTCTGTGAACAAAATATCTCAAGAAGGAAAAAAGCTAGGAGATTGAAATTTTATACTTAAGTTAGGAACCCCCTGGGGCGTAACACGAAGCTTTTAAACAAAATCGGCCAAAGAGTACTAGTACTTTACTGATGTACTTTTTCAGTTTTTTTCGATTTTCTCAAAATCCGCTCTAAGGATTTTGATTAAAATTCAAAAATCAATTATTTTTTAGATGATCTTTAAAATGTATATTCTCATTTTGCTCTCAAAATTGTTTGAAGACCACTTTACTCTTGTACTTCATAGGAGAAATGGTTGCCATGGTAACAAAATATAAATATTTTCCCATGTTTATAAATTTTACATCTTGAATTCTAATATATCGGCGGAAACTAAATACATGTCGACACAAATCTGGTGTGACAAGCACAGAACACAACTTTCGATTACCGATTGCCAAAGAGAAATCAATGAAAAATCAAAAAATCCACACAAAAGAATCTTAGGCTCCGGTTCGCCTGCGGCGAACCCTCGCCGTTCCTTTTTTGCCATTGCCAAAGAAAAATCAATGGAAAATCAAAAAATCTTAGAAAGTAAGAGAAAGTTCTGTGCCAGTCACACCAGATTTTTAATTTTACAAATATTATCCCCCTATATTATCTTTATGCATATTAAAACAGATATTGCCTTGTCGCTTCCCGTCCCAAGCGAGAAAATTTTTTTTTGATTTGAATTGTCTACTAACCATTTGAAATAAATGGCCTTAGATGCCGAAAAAGACCTTAATTAAATAAAAAAAAGATATTAATGTCTGATAATTATATCCTTTAATAATTGAATAAAATTTTAAAAGAGAAAATCATCGACTCTCAATAGACCCCTGGAATACTATAGACCCTTGTTAAACTTCCATAGATCCCAAGAGGTCTCTCGTTGGGAATCCCTGAGCTAGAAGAAAATATTGGTTCCCATTGAAAAAAAAAAATGCCTTCATGAAAACTTGGTAAAACTCAAAGAATAATTATTAGGAACCGACCGAATATTCGGTTTCGGTTACGGTTTCGGCCAGTTTCGGCCAAAAATCATGGTTTCGGCCGTAGTTTCGGTTTCGGCCGGCCGAAACCAGAGTCTGAAAAAATGGGATGAGACTCGCATGCAAAAAAAAAAAAGGTCAAATAATTTGCACTTGAGGGAGAAAAAAATTTTAGTCTCCCTAAAAAAAGGTAAAATGATTTTCACGGGAGGGAAAAAAAAATTCAAAAAAAAAAAAAAAAGGTAAAATGAAAAAAAAATTTTATAGGAAATACAAGTTTCGGTTTCGGTTACGGTTTCGGCTGAAAATCTTGTTTCGGTCAGACCCTAATAATTATGTACTTTTGTTTCTCTCTCGATTATAAACAACTTATTTAAAATTTATTATTATTCTCGAGAAAAAAAATAAAATAACGAAAAATTTAATTTTGTAAAAATAATACGAAATATTTTGCAAATGGATTCGATTTTATGTTTTTGAATTTAATTTAACCGATGAATATATTTGATCAATAGACAAATTTTTATTGTAATCATTTTATTTTTTTATAAACGATTTATTATTTTAAACACAAACAAAAAAAAAGTCCATGCATAATTTATTTCAATCAATTCATAACAAAAAACAAATCACAATAAAAAAAAAAAAAAAAGGAATCAAAAGATATTTAATATTTTGTATTTATGTTAAAATATTAAGTTATTATTGTGAATTTTTTTTAAAGCAAAATTATTATTATAATAATTATTTTGAGGTTTTGTTAACTTTGTTGTTGTATAGGTGAGTATTTGACAGCTTTTTCAATTTTAAATAAAAAATGAAAATGAATTATAAAACTTTGAATCTGTCATTACCAGGATATTATAAAAATTAATTAAGCCGTTTCAAATATTTATTTAAAATAAAAAAAACCTGTTGGTTTGAAAATATGAAACACTTTTAGAATTTTTTTTTTTTTTAATTCCTATGCAATTAATTAGAATTGTTGATGATATTTCAAAAGTATTGTATATCATGAATAGACAAAACAAAGTTGAATTATTTTTTTTTTAAATGTTAATTAAAAATTCATAACTATTAAATATAGGGTGAATTTTTTTTTCTTTTAAAATGTATTTTTCCTACCTAAAAGTGAGAGTGAAAGGAAATGAAGTTCTGAATTCACTTTGAACTTTTGCCTATTACGTAGACCCAAACTGTTTGACCGATTCGATTCATTTGGACGTAAAAATAAAAGTTTTATATTGATTTTGTACATACGCGGATTTGATAGATTTCTTAGAGCTAATTGCATCACTTCTAATTAACTAGCTATCCCTCGGATAAGCTTGTTAACTATTTCTTTTTCAGTTCAAGTTAAGTTAAACATATGATTAAATAAGAGCCAAGGTCGTAGTTAGTTAACTAACACCCAAAGTTCGGTTTAAGGCTTAACTAAGAGGTGAAATTAGAAACACAAGTGTATTCTCCCGAACACTCTTTTGAACAAAATTGGCCAAAAAGTACTTGTACTTTATTGACGTACTTTTCAGTTTTTTTTTTCGATTTTATCAAAATTCGCTCCAACGATTTTGTTTAAAATTCATAAATCAATTATTTTTTACATGCTCTTTAAAATGTATATTCTCATTTTGTCTTTTAAAGAACACTTTACTCTTGTACTATATAGGAAAGATAGGCCATGGTAACGGAGTTTAAAAAGTTTTCTCATTTTGATTAAAATTCATAAATCAACTATTTTTTATATGTTCTTTAAAAAGTACATCGCACACACATACACATTCATTCACTAGTGGCCCTTGGGCGTTTCCGCCTATCTCCACCCATGGACATGGTACATCAGCAATATTTTTCGTGAAAATTGTTTGAAGTACACTTTACTGGCGTACTTTTTCAGTTTTTTTTCGATTTTTACAAAATTGGCTGTAACGATTTTGATTAAAATTCATAAATCAACTATTTTTTATATGCTCTTTAAAAAGTATATTAATACAATTTTTTGTGAAAATTGTTTGAAATACACTTTACTTCAGATTTTTCAAATTCATTTTCCGGCTCTTTCTTCGATAGAATGGAAATTTTAAATTTTTTTTAAATTAATTAGCTTTTATTAATTCATCTATTTTAATTAATTTTAATTTTTAATAATTTTTATAAATGATGCCTTTATTAAGTTGCTAACTTCACTTTTCTCATACATTAGATAGCTAATTATATGAGAAAAAGCTCATATTTTTTTTAAATTATAAGGTTAAGCATGTTCTTGTTTGCTATATCGATGATTTGATATCGGCCGGATAAGTTTGCTGGTTGGGTGAACTGAAGCAACCGGCCCTAAGTCATTTAAATTGATAAATAAAAATCTTGAGTAGCCGGGATCGATATGCATTCATAATTTCGCTAGCACATTCTTCGAACTTAAGTAAATTTGGAAAATTTTTATAAAACTACCTTTGAACTTTTAAAAAGTTTAAAAATTCCATTCAAAATGAAAATTTAATATGCTCTGACCTTTTAGTCTTGAAGGCCAAATATAAATAATTTAACAATTCAGTGAATGTAAAGTGGCTGTAGAATTATATGATAAATGGAAACGGAGGAGTTAACCAATGAAGGGGTCTCTGTTTAATATAATCTCTCAATAATTTAGAGACGTTTCGGCTTTAATGGAATATCGCCATCATCAATCACTTCAGAGAGTTTAAAACCCAATGCAATAATATCGAGTCAATATACACAATTGTCCAGATTAATTTGTATTTATATATACAAATTTCATTTATATATAAAACTAATCGCAAGGGTTCGCCTCTGGCTGTCCTTGCGCCTAGCCAGGGGGTAGTGATTTTGTGCACGAAGACACACACCTCAAACTCAACCGGGCTCTTGTCGTAGCCATCTACCAGCAACCCGTGAAGTTACATTATTTCCTATCTCTATTCCCCCTTCTGCGTTCATTTATAGTTAAAGAGCTAATCCTTATTTCTGGTTCATCCGGTTCTTTTTATCCAAGGTCTTCTATGCTAGGCACTATTTCAAATACTATAATTAAAATACAGTATTTGAAATACATTTGTATTTTCTATTTCAAATACTTAGATCAGAGTATTTTGCCCGGTTCATTTTTTCAATTTTTTTTTAAATTTTTGACTATATGAATAGTCCCAAGAATTGACTGACGTCAGGCTACTTATAAATTGTATTTTGTATTTTGAATCAATGTAAATATAAATAAATATTTTGTATTTCAAATACTTCTTTTAAAGTATTTTGTATTTCAAATACTTTTTTTTTGGGGTATTTTGTATTTCAAATACTTAGATCAGAGTATTTTGTCCGGTTCATTTTTTCAATTTTTTTTTTAAATTTTTGACTATATGAATAGTCCCAAAAATTTACTGAAGTCAGACTACTTATAAATCGTGAAAAGGAGAAAAAATCCGCAGCCAGTTTTATTTCATTATTTTTATATTCTGAGGATGATCCCAACCGGGATCGAAACGTCAACATGATGAAATAAAAATAATTAAATAAAACTGGCTGCGGATATTCTACTCCTTTTCACCTATCCTGATTGAACTACCAGCTATAAGCCCTACGTATCTACTTATAAATTGTATTTTGTATTTTAAATACTTCTTTTAAAGTATTTTGATTTTCACATACTCGTTTTTGAGTATTTTGCTCGGCCCTGATGCTAGGGAGAATGGACAATTTTAAATATTGACTCGATGCTATTTATTGCATTGGGTTCTATACTCTTTCAAGTGACTGATGATGACGATTATAGCCGAAACGTCTTTAAATTATTGGGATTAATGTATATTAATAGAAAATTAATATAAATACTATTTTAATAACTTTTTTTTTAAATACAATAGAAAAATTAAATTCGAGCATTTGCTCAATTTTCAATAATCTCTCCTAAAGGGAGGAAGTTCAAGTTGAAATAGACCTAAATGCCAACTAATCCTGACTCATCTGGATCTGAATTCGGTGGATATCCAATCAAAAGGAATTATGCGTAATCGAGGTATAATCGAAATTTTAATTTAGATTCGGGATAAATATTGTCATATGGCAATTTTGGTAGAAAATATTGATTTCTTCTTTATAAATAAAATAAATTTTAAAATATTAAACGCTTGATTTTTTTTTTTTTTTTTGAAAGTGATATAAGAAATTAATTAAATCAAGTGTTTATAGAGGAATAAATTTTTTTTCTCTCTTTTCTTTTCGCCTTTTATTTGACGCCATCTGTTACTAATTGAGAATCCTAAGTTTTTAGTTTTACTATTAAATTAAGATAATTTTGTAGAATAAAAATCTCACACGTTTTAGATGGTAGAAATTCATTACTTAAAGAAAATAAAGAAATGTTTTATATATAGGAAGTTCGGGTATTATGGAATACCATAACTTAAGTTGCTGGATGATGTTAGAAAAAAAAACAAAGAAAATTTGGAGTGTTTTAACACGATCTTTGTGGTTTTAAATTTCAAAAAAAATTTTAAGTACCGTATTTTGAGTAAACAAAAAAAAATGTATTTTTCCTGGTAATGCGGACCAGGTGGGTAATATGGGATAGGTATTGAGGCGAATATGGAAGACATGTCGTGTAGGGTAATAGGGATTAGGTTTGCATTTTGAAAGAAATTAATCTTCGTAAAAGAATGTATTAATATTGGGTGGGAATTTAAAAAGAATATTGAACATATTTATTTTATTTATTTTTTTTATTTAGAACATTGAATATTTATTAAAATTTTAATATTTTCAATTTATAATATTCTGTAAACGCTGAATTTATATTATAAATTCAGGGTTTGCAAAATTCGCAAATAAAGATTTCTCCTCCGGTATTCCATATTAGCCGACTCGCCATTTTAGACAATGATGGCACCTCAACAAGCTCATGATGAAAATCAGTTTGCGAGAACCACTCCATTAACAAATTCAACTTTCCTATCGGTATATACAACACCTTTTTACTAAATATCTCAAAACGCATTTCAACAGCTTCAGTTCGATTTCGATTTCTTTTACAATTACAATTACAATTACCTACCCAATTTGGTAGACAAAGTTAAAAATTTAAAACTGTATTTTTGTGGTGATATCAAACAGTTTTTTCATTCTTATTGCAATTACTCCCACTATTGTTTTAAACACTGATCGTGTTCAAACAGAAAAATTTTGCGAACGCAGAAACATTGACGCCAATGGTACAGCCTATATTTAATAGAGAGAAACAGAAGGTATGTGTATAACGGATGTCATTAGACTTGATTATATCCATCGGTCTAATTAACGAAGAATGGACAAGAATAATCTTTAGTTTAATTATTATCATATAATATAATGGGGATGAGGGAGAGAAGAGGATAGAATATGAAATGTCAATCAGCTGCAATTTCTGGCAGAGATGCCTAGTATGCATTTATTATCCATGGAGCTGCTAATCACCAACCACAAAGGAGCTCATTTCGAGTGTAGTTTGATTTAGACAGATCACGATCAGTCGCTGCCGAGGCTACATTGCCATTCTCATTTAAATTTAAATTAAATTATTAAAAAAAATTCAATTCCATTAATTTTCTTGAATTATTGAGAAAAAAAAATAATGAAAAAATTTTTCAGATCACGATTTTGTTCATTCGAGTATTGAATATAATAGAGGATGTATTAATTATGCCTAATTTTAAAAACCAAGAGGAATGGGTTCGGACCCCAGGCAGTCGGTTGAATTTATTTAAATCATTTGGATGATATATATTTGCTCAGGGCTCCGTGGATGCCGACCACGAGCTGCCGAAGCTGGGACAGGCAGTTCTTTAAAAGTCTGTCTCTTCCTTCTTCTTTTCAACAGGCGTCAGACCCTGCGACGGGCCGGCCTGTTCTATTTCTTCCGGTCGTAAAAACGTATGATAGGGTTGGAAGGAAAGAGTAAGGTCCGCCGACCCCACATCGCGGGACAAGACGAGGAGAGAAGAAAAAGATGATATATATAAATAAATTGCTTGGACCCCAATATACGTTTAGATTCTAAATGGCCTAAGATGCCGAAAAGAACTTAAAAAAGTCGACTTTTATCATCTCATTCTTTTCCTTCAAATAAATGGTCCTTTTTAGGTTTTCATTTTTTAATGCAAATAAGTGCATATATTGGCAATTTGTATTGCATAAAAATCCTGTCTTTAATTATAACAAATTTTAAAAAAATATACGCGTGTCATTTAGGCAACCGATACTCGAATGAGATTAAAAAAGTAAAAAATATAGAATTTTTTTATTATTGGATAATATATATTTTTTATCAAATAATTAAAAAACCTCGAATTGTAATTATAAACGCATGAGGAAAAATTTTTCAATATTTGCTTTAATTTCTTTTTATATTATATATATAGCCTATATATTTTAAGTTGAAATGTGATATCTCTATAAAAAAAGGAAAAAAAAAAATTATCTGAAAATGTAAGGAGAAAGGGGGTTGTCTAAATGGAGAGGGTGGGAGAGTCAATAGAGGGTAGGAGGGCTGAGCCCGGGCAACACCCCAACAACTCAACAACCCCTACAACCCTAGAAACCTGCAGCTCTGCTCCACAATCCAACCCTTAACATTATTCCACGAATCTCATTACAGTGCGTTGGCTTTTGATTATCTCTCACGAGACCTAACTATTCTTTTATCTTAATTTATCAAAAATAAATAAATAATAAAATAAAAAAAATATATTTTTTTTTAATTATTAAAATAAAAAAAAAAGATGTTTGTTAAATAAATAATTAATTCATCTTACTATGAAAATAATATAATCAGCATTTTAATTTGCTCGGGATAAACACTTAACATTGTCTTGTTGTGGGAGAAAAGATTTAGCTTTCTTTTCAAACAATATAATAAAAATCTGGTGTGATTGGTCGCACAGCATACAACTTTCTCCTACCTTCGATAATTGAAAGTTGTGTTCTGTGCTTGTTCCACCAGATTTATTGTGACGACATATATTCAGTTTCTGGTATAGTAAAATCTATAAACAGAAAAATAATTATATTTTGTTATAATGGCGATGCATTTCTCCTATCTTTTCTATTAAGAGAGAAGTGGTCTTAATTTTGAGAGCAAAATGAGAATATACATTTTAAAGAGCTCTAAAAAATAAGTGATTTATGAATTTTGATCAAAATCATTAGAAAATCAAAAAAACTAAAAAATACTTTAGGAAATTAGTACTTTTTGGCCGATTTTATTTAAATTTCTCAAAACGCTTAAGAAATGGGTACTTAACCTAAGTATAAAATTTGAGTATCGGGAGATTTTTTGTTTATGAGTTATTCCGTTAATCAACATTTTTCTATATTTTACTTGAAATTTATTAAATTTATTGTTAAAAAATCAAATTTTAAGAAGCCTTTAAAATATCAAAATATTTACCTAAATTCCCATGAAAGATATTTTATTGCTTTTAAATGCCTGTTTTATTGATTTTCTTAAAATTGCTATTAAAAGAGAGGATTTCCTTTTTAGCTTGAAATTGAGTTTTTTTCACAATAAATTTAACGAATTTCAAGTGAAATATCAAAAAATGTGGGTTAAAAGAATAACTCCAAAAATAATAGTCTCTCGTTTGCAAAATTTTATACTTAAGTTGAGTTTTCACTTCTTAGGCATCTTGGGGAATTTGAATAAAATCGGCTAAAGAGTACTAGCACTTTACTGATGTATTTTTTCAGAATTTTCAAAATTGACTCTATCGATATTTATTCTTCTTCTTGGCCTTATCCCAATGTGGGGTCGGCAAATTCATAAAGAAATAAGAGATCGAGAGAAAAGCAAGCCTCACGCCTGACGCTTGATATAGAAAAGGGGAAAATAAAGCTGACATAAAGCAAAGGAAGAAATGCCAGCCTTAACTCGGGTAACTCGTGGTCGCCATCCATTTACTCACTAGAAGTGATTCCCTGAGCAATCTAACGATTTTTATTAAAATTCACAAATCAAATATATTAATATATATTCATTTTGCTCCCAAAATTAGTTGAGCGAATTTTGAGAAAATCGAAAAAAACTAAAAAAAAAATACATCAGTAAAGTACTAGAACTTTTTGATCGATTTTGTTCAAAAGCTTCGTACCAGGATGGTACCGAACTTAAATATCAAATTTCAACCTCTTAGCTCATTTCCTTCATATTTTTTTTGATCACAGTTAGACCATTTTGCGGGACCCACGTTTTTGTAACCAAAACGTGTATTTCCATTAAATTCTTGGCATCGAATTTTTGACATGTTTTCAATACTTCCTCTATTTATATTACATATATAGGTAAGAGAAAGTAAAAATGTGTAGCAGAGTTAATAAGAGTTGGAAAAACAATAAAATTATTATTTATAAGGACCGTTTCTATGTATCTGACCAATACAAAGAAATTAATATTGGTATTATTTTAAATTTAAAAAAAAACACCTTAGCATAAATAAATGATTTTTTTTTTAATAATTCCTAAAGGAATTAAGAGCCCAGGCCACGTAAGGGTTCCAAGCAAGAGGGTTCACTTCCCATTTATCACTAAATCGATAGTAAAGTCTGACATTAAATGACTTAATTACACCAATGTTAACACATTAATTGTTTTTTTTATACTATAAAATGTCATTTTTAAGAGAAAATTCATTAATCTTTCAAATGAGCTTTTATCCTAAAAAGTCTCTAATCTAATTACCTGTATTTCAATCCCTCTGTTAATTAATATCTTTATTGAGTAAATAAATCATGATATCAGTCGTCTTGACAGAGACGTTTTGGGATTCATTAGGAGTAAATTATAGTTGAGTTAAATGAGAGGGCCAATTAAAGGATATATAAATTTGTGATATTTAATTTTTACTTATTTTGTTTATGAAGAAATTTTGAAGCAACATAATTATAAAAAATTATCTCGACTTGTTAGTTATAAAAAATACTATTAAACATATACCGAATATTAAGTCTTTGAAAAGATTATTTATATTTCTACTAGCCGCGCCGCCCGCCTTTAGCCCTGGCAGGCTGCGTCACGGTATATGATTAGTAGTTCTGGCCAAAAATGTATTTTCTATAATCTTCTCGAGAAAGTTGCCTTCTCATTCTCTCTCGGGCAGCATTCTTAGAGAGCAATTTGGCTCTTTTAGGAGGCTTCACCGAGAAAGACATTTTTTATTATTTGTAGATTAATATTTTGGGAGTATTTATGCGATGTATGTTGCAAAGATAATGTAAAATGAAAATAATTTTAAAATAAAATTTCTTTTAAATTCACCCTAATATAAATATTAAGATTTAATATTATTAATTATTGTCAAATTTAAATATAAATAGGGGAGCTTTTCATTAGCATTCCCTGACAATGCAAATAATACGTGAATGTCTTCTCATTTTAAAAGAAATAACCAATATTAAAAATAGTATTTGTAAGGTAGAATAATTAAAAATAAATTTAAAAAATTTTCATTAACCTTCACTAATATTGCAAAAAATACATAAATTTCTTTTCATTTCTAATATCTTCATACATTTCCCATTGGGAGAAATCGTAACTTCAGCAATTAATAACTCAAAAAGTTATGGGAACTTCGGGACCAAAATTATTTTTATGTGATCTCTAGAAGGTCTTATTTAAGCATATAAAATTTGGTTTCGAATTTGGAAGTTGCCCAAATAGAGCGTGACAGACAGACGAACATTAACGAAATATATATTTATTTATTTATAATAAGCTGAGACGACATACAATATATAAATATCAACAAATTTATGAAGGGCAGGCCCCCTCAGTTATTGTCTAAAATACTTGATTCTCAGGGTCAAGTTGTCTGCATCTATTGTAAAGGGTCTTTCTAAGGCCTTTGACAGGATCGATCAGGACATTTTGATTAAAAAATTATGTTCGTTTTCTTTAACAACATCTGTCTCTTCCTTTCCTTATCTTCAGAATCGACAGTTCGTTGACCTGTGTTATTTATAACTTATATTATTAGCAAAATGAATTTTCTTTTTCTAGTTTTAAATCTAAGAAAGATTTTAAGTCCATTTTATTTATATGGGTGTTAATAAATAACATTTTTTTTTAACAAATAAATGGTACATTTTGTAATATTTTATTTTTTTATTAAGAATTTACGAATTTATTTCTTTTATATTAAAGTACCGGCTGTTGCAAAAATTTATTTTTTATAATATATTAAAAGTTACTAGTGAATTACTTAAGATTAAAAATAGAGATATTTTGAATAGGACTACTATAAGTCACGTTATTATTATTATTATTATTTTTTTTTTTTTTAATTTTTTATATTGTTCAGGATCTACTCAAGTTTTATAGTCAATTTTTTAGATTAAGTAATTATAAAGAACATTAATTTTATAATTCTTTTATATTCAAATTTTCCAGAACAATATTTCATGCGAGGATTCCAACCTGTCACTATCAAATGAAAAAATCTTGAAATATTCAAATTGGATTTTTAAATTAAACTAGAAATTAATTTACAAAATTATATATTTATGTAAATATACCCCCCTTGTAAATATATTGACTCGATTGGAATGTTTTTTTTTTTTGGTGTTTTTTTTTTTATTTTACTTTTTTTAATCTATTTTGACAAAAATGAAATAATTAATCAAAATATCTAAATAAAATTATTTTTATAAAATCTATTTAAAAATTATATTATTAATAATATTCAATAAATGCTTTGATTTTAATGTACTTCGTTTCAATCGAAACAATAAACATGGGTTTTGACAAAATTTTAGTGTTTTTTTATGATGGCCGATCTTATTCTTATTCACGTTAATCTTTTTCTATCTGAATGTGTCTATTTTAAAAAATTCCATTCCAATGGGGATGAAAAATACTAATATTAAGAGTAACATTTTAGATTTGTTCATATATGACGAAATTGTCTTTCTTGTTAAGATATGACAAATTTCCAACTATGGTGATATCTCAAAAAGTCACCATCCCTCCAAAATGAAATTTTATATCAAAGATATCGGGTTTTCGATTGAATCTATTTGTGTTTTTTTACATCACATTCTCCAGGGAAAGCTGAAGCTTTGTTTAAAAATTTGAAAATCTGAGAAGAATAGAATGAAAAAAAAGTAAAATGAAAAATAAGAGACTAACTTTTGGTCTTCTAAAATCTCAGTTTTGGACAATTTTTTTTTTTTGGGGGGAGGTGGTCTCTTTTTTGAAATTGTGCTCAAAATAATCCTTATTTATTCTAGTTTTATATTAAAAAAAAAAATTTGACTCCGATATCTTAAATAGTTTTTGAGATATTCGCCCAGAAAAGCAAAAGTTTCCAGAAAGAATTTTTCATGTCCCTATCTTTTATCAAGGATCTAAAATATTGATAGTTTCTAATAATCTTCGTCTTAGAAGCGACTCTCCCTGGCTCAAGTTTGTATGTTTTTCATTTTGTATTTATCTAAAAGAAATAAGCGAATAGATTTGCCTTGGGTTCCCTACAGAATTCACTAACGACCAGTTTCAGAAAATACATTACGTTTAAATTGCATTTTAAATCATTTAAAAAAATTGCTTTCGTCGTAAATAAATAGGGTTATTTAAAACACTACAATATTTTAGAAAACAATCGTAAAACTAACAAACCATTTCTCTTAAGGGTAGTAGCCAGAGGAGGTTATGGGGGTTCAAAAGCCCCTCTTGTGATCTCAAAAAAAAAAAATAAAAATAACTTCTAGAGTGTTAAAATTTTAAAAGATGTTTGAAACTATAAAAATATTTTATATTCATTAATTTAGGGGAGGTGGAGAGCGTAATTCTCGGATTGTCCAAACCTCCCTTCCGAAAAATAAAATTCTGACTACGGTTCGTTCTTTCTTTATCTATACGTCTATACTAATATACAAAATACAAAGTAGTTCTTACTATCGTCCAGTTTGCCGGTTTGTAACATCAAATTCGAAACTACTGGACGGATTTTTATAGTTTTTTTTTTTTATTATATAGAGAATTTTTTCGGAGTGGTTTTATGCTATCATTAGCTTAGATTATATTGTGGTCCGATATCTGTTGGATTAGATTAGGGACTTTAGTTATAGCATCTAATTAGATTAGGGACATTACATTTCGGCTCGTCTCTTCATAGAAGCTCTTCGGGGCAGTTCAGGTTAGAGGTAGTGAGTCCCCCCCCCTCCAGAGTGTGGAAAAGATAAATGAATTTGGGAATACATATTTTGTGAAATCTTCTAATTGTTTTTTTGAAGTGTGACTTTGACAACTTTTTGTTCACAACTTTGTTAATATAATCTTCTTTTCTAGCCTTATTCCCGCAGTCCGGGGTCAGCGGAATGGGTTTTTTAGAGACCGGAAGAAATAGAATGTTAATATCATCTTCTTCTTCTTTCCTGTCCTTATTTCAGCAGTCCGAAGACAGCGAAATGGTCCGGACCGTCGCACGGTCTGACGCAGGACTATCAGTCCCAACTCGGGTAGCACATAGTCCCCATCCACTTACCCACAAGATGTGGGTCCTGATCAAAACTTTGTTAATATAATATTTTATTGATTTTAATTTAAACATATGTTCATCATGCAGGGTTGGCAAAAGAGGCTTCCAATGTTGAAAAAATTCGATTTTTTAGAACTTTATGCCATCTCTAAATCAGCTCAAATTGTGCTGAAACTATTTAGGAAAAGTTGATTTAGAAAAATATAAATGACACACTTGTCGAGTAAAATATTATTAAAAATGTAACATCAACTGTAATCTGGAACGTGACGTGATATAATAAAAATTAAAACGGATCTGAACCAGAAAAGTGCTCTGTTCAATAAATAAAAAAGTTAAATTTTATTGACTTGTGTTATTAAACTTAATATCTAAACTAATTATTCAATCATATTTATTTATATCAATATTAATATTGTCCAGTAGCCATTTTAGCCGCAAGTAAATCGCGTAATTTTTTTTTATTTGATGATCACGATTCAATTAATTTAACTGTTATGTCCATAATATTAAATCAAATACGAAACGTACACTTGCTTGTCAAATAGATTTAACCTGAGTGACAAAAATAAATGTCATTGCCAAAGTCTTTTTCTAAATCAATAAATATTTTCCTTTTATATTGAAAACTAATATCTTTTAATTACAGTTAAGCTAAGTTCCAATCTAACATATATACTAAAGTCGTAGGTGTAACTTATAGGCTACTTGCTTTACTCGCTTGTAATTGAACAATTGATTAATCGTCAAAACCGAAAACTTGCACGACAATTTGTTCAAGTGTCTAGTCCCTGAATACGTATGTGTGTGTGAGTCTGTGAGGGAGTAACGTTCGACGTTAAAACGTTGAACGTTCGATGTGGCACGTGTGGGTTCCATTTTGCCAATGATTCTTCGGTCTGCATAGACGTGCCTCCATCTGTCTCACACTAACACATTCTTCCTTTTAGTTGTTTTTTTTTTTTATACTTCTGTTTTTTTTTTATTGCAAGATGGCCGTTCGGCTCGTCTTTTCAGATACTATTAAACAAATGTTGATTGAAAAACCTTTGAATTTAAATTACTTTCTCTTGTCTAAATATGTAGAGAGAGAAAGTATTGGATTCATGTCAAAAATTCGATGTTGAGATTTTGATATGTTTTGAGGTCCCATGAGTCCAAAAAAGTGGGTCCCGGACATTGTTCTGTCTGTTTGTGTGTGTAACGATTTTAAGCATGAAGGGATTGAGTAACAAGATTGAAATTTTATATTTAAGTTACCCTCCTGGACAGTCAAAATAAGCCTTTGAATAAAATCGGCCAAAAAGTATCACTACTTTACTGAAGAGGAGGCGATTAGCCGAGGGGATAAAGCAGTTAAGCTTATAATCCTGAGTTGAAACAACTCGAGATCAAATCCACCTCACGCAATAAATTATCCAACTCTATTTTGAGATCCTCCTCTTGAGGAAGGAAACGGGAACCCACCTCAGTATCTTCCCATGAGAGTTACTCTCAGGTAACCACAACGTGCAGGGTTGACACTAATACTGAGTAGTAGAGAGAGTACTTTACTGAAGTACTTTTTCAGTTTTTTTGTAATTTCTCAAAATCGATTCTAACATTTTTTGATTAATGTTTTGAAAAATGTTTTAAAAAATGCTTTTGTTATCTAAAGTTTTTTTTTTTTTTTTTTTTTTTTTAATTTTGTCTGTTGTGATTTTTATGTATACTATGATGTGATTTTTTTTTGTATTGTTGCTTCCCAAATTAATGGACAGCAGTCTGTTTGGGAATTGTGAATAATTAAATAAATAAATAAAATTTAAAAATTAATTTTTTTTACATGATCTTTAAAAAGTCTATCAGTCAAATTTTTCGTGAAAATTGTTTGAAGTATACTTCAGAGATTTTCCAAATTCATTTTTCGTCTCTTCCTTCCATAGAGCCAATGTTAAATCCCTATGGGGATTTGCATATAAATTTCTATTCAAAAAGGGGTCCCTTTGGAATTTTTAACTCATTTAAAAAAAAATTCCAATTCTTAGGAAATTTTGTATTTATTTAGGATTCCCTATTGTGTATAAAATATCCAAATATGAGATTAAAATTTTCAAAAATAATCATAGTTCATTTCAAGCAGTCAACATTTAAAATGCAAGTTTGCATTATATCTCGATCCAAACAAAATCTCGTGTAACAGCACAGTACGCAACTTTCGATTACCGAAGGCAAGAGAAAGTTGTGTGCTGTGCGGTAAGTCACACCAGATTTTTTAAACTAATATCAAAATTAGAATAAAAACTTTTTTTTTTAATGTGGTACGTCATTCTTTATTTGAGAAGTTAAGTAAAAAATTAAAATAAACGAGTTTTACACACAAAAAAAAAAAAAAAAAAACATTTAACATCTTGGATACATTACCTTAAACTATGGGTTGAGTTGTCTAAAAGTGCAAAAGATCCTCTTACAGGGAAACCCCTCAGGGGAATATCTCCCAGGGATCCGCTCTTAGGTACCTCTTTCCAGAATTTCTAACTCAACCTCTCTTATCCGGAAAGACCCTCTGAAATGGTCACTCAGTTAGAAGAGAAAGAGAATGAGAGAGCGCGAGGACGGAAATGATGGAATTATTCTTGTTATACTCCAAAAAAAAAGCTTTTGTTAAAAGAATTGAAAATGTTTTAAATATAAAGGCAAGTGTAATTATTTTAATATTCCAATCCTAAAAATGAGCTCTCGTTAATTAACAATATACGTTTTATTTTTCACTTGGATTAATAAACGACATGTATTTAAGTGAAGAAAAACGAGTTATATACACATAAATAAATCGGTAATGAGCCATCCTTGACTTTTTCATATAAAGGCCGTGATTATCTCCAAAATTATTTAGTCCAGGGTCTCACTTCTTGTGGATGGCGACCACGAGCTGCCCAAGCTGGGACAGGCAGTCCTGTTCTTTGTATGCCTGTCTCTTCCTTCTCCTTTTCAAAAGGCGTCAGACCGTGCGACGGGCCGGCCTGTTCTATTTCTTCCGGTCGAAAAACACATGATAGGGTTGGACGGAAAGAGTGAGGTCCGCCGACCCCGCATCGCAGGAATAAAGCGAGAAGGGAAGAAGATTACCTCCAATATTAATCAGCTTTAAAATAATCTATTTATATAATTCGCTAATGTCCGTCTCTCTGTCCGTCAGTCACACTCCATTTGATCAACTTCCCGTTGGAATTTTGAAACGAAATTTTTTATGCTTAAAGAGAACCTTCTAGAGATTATAGGAAAATTATTTTCCTATAACTTTTTGAGTTATTAATTCTTAAAGTTACGATTTCTCCCATAGGAAATGTTTAGAAAAATATAAGTATTCTTTCCATTTGTGTATTCTATGAATGTAAACAAATCCTCAAGCACTGGATTGGAATAGTAATGATAATTTTTTTTTCATAATTAAGAAAAGGCAAGGGTCCGCCGCAGGCGGGTCCGAGCCAGTTGGCGGAGGGTCAAGGGGGCAAAGCTCCCAGGCTAGGCGCGAAGCCCGCCGAAGGCCATATATTAACATATTAACATATACTGTAGGTAAAAGAAAGTAATAAACAAAATCTCAGAGTCGAATTTTTGAGGATTAAATTTAGGAATATTTCATATACTTAAAAGTAGGCCTATTAATTAAAATGTTTTCTAAATTTATAACTAAGAATAAATTACAATATACAGGAAATATAAGAGTTTTGAAATTACAAAGAAAAAAAAACGATTGTTGTAATTATTTTCGCGACAAAATACTCTTGAAAAAAATATTTAAAGTTCCCTGTGGTTTTCATTATAACGAGATGTTACGATAATAAATTACAAAAAATTTTTAATTAATTATAATTGATTTTACGAATATTTTGTAAAGAGATAAGGATTAGTGAAGATATGTAATTTTGTTTCCTACCCACGCTGCAATGGCTGTGCTTAAAATTAATTTGATTTGCCAGTGTCCATTTTATATGATCGTAAAACAGATATCCTTATATTCACTTTTGATAACATCAACCGTTTAAGAGATAATCATCATTTTGATGAGGTGTGAAAACCAATTATATTCCAAACTCAACTTTATTTTTATCCCCACAAATTTTCTTTAAAGATATAACTTAAATAAAATTGACTTGTAAAATTGGCAATTTTTTTCTTTTGTCTGAGCCAATAGCTATTATTTAGAGTCAATATTCTAAGCGATTAGGTTTTTTTCTTGTCTTATCTACTTTCATAAATTTTCTTCTATTCCGCCCATACAATCAACCTGAATTCATACCGCTCTTAAATTGACTATTTCGCGATTCGTGATTTTAACATGATTTCATAGATTTGTTTTTTTTTTTTTTTGAAATTTTATTTTAAAATAAATTTTTATTCAAATTATATTAATCCGGGGTTTTAGATAAAAAATTGCCATAAGTGTATAATTGGACAAGGTGACATAGCGGGCAAATGGGGGGGGGGGACTGAAGGAGGTCCTAAATAAATAAATAAATATTTAGGAATAACAGGAGAATAATACACCAGCTTTGATGGACCTCTTATCTTTGGTAATCGGAAGTTGGGTATTGTGCTGTCACACCAGTTTTTTTCTGTCGAGATATAGTTTCCATAGGCTCTGTGTATTTCAATTGTATTTTAAATGTTAAGGGGGAATAGGACCGAAGGTGTTACGCATGTTTTTCCCGATAAGATGGCGTAGTGTGTCATAAAAAGTATGCCCAAAAAATCAAGTAATTCAAAAATTTGCCAAGAGATGTCAGAATTGTAACTAATAATATTTAATGCATTTAGTTGATTTTCATTGATCTTTTAACAATAAATACTTTATAAATGTTATTATATATTATGTATCTTTTATAAAAGCATAAAAATATATAAATATAGGCCAGATATACGCTATTACGGGATCAGTTGTTAGACTATCCTGCCATCTATTGCAAGAATGCTGAACTAATTTGACAGTTGATTTTTTAAATAAATCATCTAAGCTTATTTTAAAAATTTCTTTATTAATATATGATTAATAATAACAATCAATTCATTTTTAAATTTAAAAAAAATTAAAGATTATTGGGACAGATTGTTTTTTTCTATTTGCTTGATAACAAAAAAATTAATTACGATAATTTTTTAATAAGTCATTAAAAAAATTATAGCTCGATATCCCAATAATTTCTTGTGAATTGAATTCATAAAAAAAACCGCATTGAAAAATTCCTTATAATAGTCTAGTTTTTTTTAAAGTACGTTTAGACGTCGCTCCTCAACCCCCTTAACAGCTTGAAATAAACTCTGGTTATTTTTCAAAATTTTAATCTCATATTTGGGTATTTTATACACAATAGAGAATACTATATAAATACAAAATTTCTTAAGAATTGGAAAAATAAAATAAATTAGTAAAATTTCCAAAGGACACCCCATTTTGAATCAAAATTTACATGCGAATCCCCATAAGGATTTAACATTGGCTCTATGAAAGGAAGAGCCGGAAAATGAATTTGAAAAATCTGAAATACATCAGTAAAGTGTACTTCAAACAATTTTCACGAAAAATTTTACTTATGTAGTTTTTAAATAGAATCTAAAAAAGTTGATTTATCAATTTTAATCAAAATCGTTGGAGCGAATTTTGAGAAAATCGAAAAAAACTGAAAAAGTATTTCAGTAAAGTACTAGTACTTTTTGTTCAAAAGCTTAGTTTAACTATTACCAATCATATTTTTGCACTGAGGATGACCTGGCAAAATAAAATGATACGAGAGTGGTCCATCAAAGCTAGTCTATTTATTATTCCCCTGTTATTTCAGCGATAATTTTTCAAATCAACATTAAATATATTTATTTATTATTAATTTATGTTTTATTTACTTAATAAAATTTTAGTATTTTTTCCTTTTCATACAGACAAAAATATTTTTAAAATATTTGTCTACCTTTATGAATATTGACATTTATGATGACGTAATTTTAAATTAACATTAAAATTTAAATATTATTTATTTTTAATTCATATTCTGACTGTAACAATGAGGAGATTGAATTCAGTCAAGCAAAATAAAAATAAATTTAACTGAGCGCCAATCTCTCTCTTCGTCGGGACTTTTGGTCACAATAATTATTTATTTTAATAATTACAGAGGAATAAATTCATATTACTTAGCAAATATATTTTTTTCTCTATCAACATTTATTTTTAAGGGATCCGATCTAAGATATTTTTAACTTTATAATTAAACTAATATTTATTTTTTAAATTTAATTAAAACTTGGAATGATAGAAATTGGTGATTTTTTTTTTTATTTTGAGCAAAAAATCAGGTGTAGATAAATTAGAAGAATTTATTATATTTATTTTTTCTTCTCTCTCCTTTACTCTTTGACCAAAAAAACCGAATGAAATTTTTTACAATATTTTCATAGACAATGCTAAGATTTTGTACGTCTTGAAGATATCATCTCGAGAAAAAGATAAAACAAGTAACAAAAATACTAAATTCCTACAATCAATATATTCTATAGAATACCCTTTCCTATTGTATTTCTTTTGTAAATGCTCATCGTTGAAAGAGAAAAGGGGTGAGAATAAAAAATTGTTCTAAATTTTTTGTTTCAAAATAAAAAAAAAAAAATCACTAGTTTCTATCAGCACAAGTATTATTTAAATATAAAAAATAATTATTAATGTAAATATAACGTTAAAAATACCTATATATGAACTCAAAGACCAGAATAGATTGAATCCTTTAAAAACAGATGTAAAAAAAGAAAAAAAGAAAATGAAATTTATTTTATGTAAAAGCAACCTCACATTTACACAGAAACTTTGAATTATAAAATTTACCAATATTATTAATGTTATTATTAAATTGTCACCGACTAATAATTCATCTTCTCATCTTCTATATTAATAATGTAAATTTAATTATTAAAATAATTTAATAATAAGTAATAATAAGCACTAGGTTTAGTTTAAAAAAAGAAGTTTTAATTATTTGGTTTATGTACATTTCAATGTTAAAAAACATCATCAGAACCTCAGTTTTGAAATAAGATTCTGATGATGATGTTTTAACATAGAAATGTACATAAACCATATAAAACTTATATAATTTGGAGGGAAAGTGGTGTAGGTTTTCCGTGAAACATATTTAAAAGTAAAGTTATTTAGTAGATGTGAGGTTTCACTAAGTTGTAAATGAAAGAAATATTGAATTTCTAACTCGATATATTTCGGACTATTAACCCATCTATAGGAGTAGATGTGACTGAGTGAATAAAAGAGAATAGATGCTACCAAGCAGGCTTGGATAGGAATGGGGGAGTTGGGGAAATTTGTGAATGTTTGCTTGAGACTAGGGTTGCCTAGGGACGGGGTTGCCTCTTCTAGGAAGGACTTTAATTTGCAAATTAAATTTTTTTTACTTTTATTAAATAATAAATATTTTTTTAATTTTATTTTGCAAATTAAAGTCCTTCCTAGAAGGGCCGACCCCGTCCATAGGCAACCCTAGTCTCAAGCAAACATTCAACTCCTCCCCCATTCCTATCCAAGCCTGCTTGGTAGCATCTATTCTCTTTTAATCACTCAGTCACATGTACTCCTGAAAATGGTTAATAGCCCGAAATATATCGAGTTAGAAATTCAATATTTCTTTCATTTACAACTTAGTGAAACCTCACATATACTAAATAATTTTACTTACAAATAAAACTTATTGTGTTTACTTTTAATTATTATTAAATTATTTTAATTTTAAAAATGTTTAAACTAATGCCTTAGGTGAATTCTTTAGATTACATAAAATTAATTAATTGTTGGGACAAAAAGTCGCGAGGAATTGAGCGATTGGCGCTCGAAACATCAACAGTTAAATTTATTTTTTTTAGCTCACTCCCATCTCCTGATTGTTATTTGTTTTATTCAAATTTTAGTAGGCAATGTGAATGAAGGATCCTTCCTTTAAACTCGAGATCGTCATCTCCTTTAAGTAGTATGTCACGGAAAGGTATATAATTTTAATTATATTAGAAAAAAAAAATTTATTTCAATAAAGTCACGTTAAAGAATAAAAAAACTAATACGTTGGGAAAAGTTTATTAGATTAAATTTGCTATATCTGTTGGTTTTAATATGTAAATTAAATATTAATTTGAAAAAAAAGTACACCATAAAAATATATTTAATAAATTGATTTGTTCAATAAAGCGTTATTCACTCCCTATGACAAGACAGGGCCATTTCTTTGAAAAGTTGTACAATGTTTAACGTTAGGTGTTGGACGTGCTCGGAGCTGCAAACTACCCAATATCCTAACCTCTCTACCCAATTTAAAGCCCAACATTTAGTTTAGCGGTTTTTACGTGTGATTGTGGCAAGTTTTCTAAGAGTTTCTCTAAAACGTATCATTTTCGTTGCCGATGGCGTTCTCAAGAATTAAGGAAGTTACTCTTGTGAAATTTTCTTGTTGTTACTTGACTACACTGGGCTTAATCTTGTTAAAATATTAAAGAATGATTGAGAATGAGAAATATTTTTTTGAAGTAAAAACTTAGTGGAGAGTGAATGAGCCTGATCCGTCACCTCACACTCGGCTCCCTAAAGTTTACCTGAGAAACTGCCCCTGGTGTCATTATCTGAATTTGTTTTCATTTACTAATAAACTTTGGGATGCTTGGTGATTTTTATTTTCTTTGATTTAGTTAAAGTTGATTCGATTGGGGAACAGTTACAAATGACAGACAAAAAAAAAATTATTTGAAGAGCTCTCCCGTTTTTTTTTTTTTTTTTTTTTGTGAAAAGTGAATGGTCAACAGAATTTTTTTTTTGCTTGAGATGGCCAATCACTAGCCTTTATTCATGAAGTAAGAGCTTTAAAAAAACATATTTTTTTTGGAGTTAATAGCTGATGAGTTTTTGAATAAAGTACGAATTAAAAGAGCGAGCAGTTATGTTTATTTCGTTTATTGGCCGAAGTTTCTATCCCGTTTTTCTACAGTACTACCATATATACAAAATTGATTACACTGTTAAAAATTTTCAAGGGATATTCATAAACTTGTATATGAAGTCTGTTACATAAACTGTTCATGAATTTGGGTATATGAAAAGTTGATATACTAAAAAATGAACTTTCAATTTATTAAACGGGTTTATGAAAAATTTCATACACTAGTTAAAAAAAATCATCACTCATGAACTCGAGCTCTTGGATTTTTTCTTTCATATTTATGCCGCCTTTACCATCTCGACTACTTACTTTGTTAAGAATATCATAATTTTTAAGCTACTTAAATTTGATTTATATTATTTTTACTTAATATGAATTTGATTTCACAAATTGGGTATATTAAAATTCAAGCACGAAAGTATATGAAAAACAATTGAAAATTCATATTTTTTTTAAAGTGTAGTTTATAGGCCTACATGCACAATTTAAATTTTTTCAATTTACTATTTATTTATTTACTAAAGGTCTTGTTAAAAAAAGTTATTTCGAGCATTATACAAAAAAGGTATAATAGGCATAATTATGCTAATGTCCAAATTAAACTATATATTTAACCATAAATAGAAAATGAATGAAAATAGATTTCTTTTCTCTTTTAATTTAATATATTATATTTTTAATAATTCCACATTTAATTTATAAATAAATAAATAATAATATTGAAATTGTTTCTATAATGATAAAAAACAAAATGAGAAAATTTATAATTAAAATTGATTAAATTATTTATTTTTTCATAATTGGTATTTATCTCCTAAACATGACAGAAACGTCTGGATTGAGAAAATAAACGCAATAAATTTAGCCGTTCACTCTTTTAGCACTATTTTTTATTATTAATAATAACTAGAGACCGGACAAAAAAGCATAAAAAAATGGAAAAAAGTGCTTAAAAAGCATAAAAAACTTGAATAAAAAGTTGTTAAATAAGCATAAAAGTTGAAAAAAAGCATCTAATAAGCAATTTTTACTCATACCAATGGCGTATACAAATTTTTTTTAAAGAAACTAAATTTATTCGGCCCCGCCCTGCGAAAATTTTTTTTTTTGCGGAATAAAATTTTTTCACCCTGCTGAAAAAAATTTTTTTACAGGGCTATATTTTTTCACACTGCGGGATTTTTGGAATTTTTTTTTTTGGGGGGCGCCCCCCCCTTATATACGTCCCTGGTGTATGCGTGTGTGAATGGGAAAAAATTTTTTTAATAAAAAAAATATATATTTAAATATTCGTAAAATAAGTTCAAATAAGCACGAAAGGGAAAAAAGCATGAAAACTCAAAAAAGCAAAAAAAGCATAAAAAATGTAATCTCAATGCACTTAGTTTTTCCTAATTCGTATAGAAATTAAATATCTAATGGCTGCTTATAAAATTCAGCAATAAGCATTTTGCTTAAAATCCGGCTCTAATAATAACACAGGCCAGGGGTGCCCAAAAATACGATCAGTTTTTACCAATTAGCTATACTTTTAGAGATTTAGAAAAAAATAAATTTTAGTAGAAAATGTGATCTAAATTTTGAATTTTTTAGATTTTTTTAAGCCGTTACCCTTTAAAAATATGCAGTTGGTTGAAATACATAGAAATAAAAAGTTTCAGCCCAATCGGAGTTTGTTTAGTGGTACAAAACAAGGCTAAAAGTTTAAAAAAATCGATTTTTTTTTTTTTTTATTTGGACACTCCTAATAGAATTTTTACCAACCCTGAATGCAAAATACGTATATTTACGATATTTTATAGCTCTTTAACTTTCCAATAATCATTTATTCTTAAAAATCTGTCAATTATTAACGAAATTATGAACAAAATAATTATCAATGTCCTGTAAAAAATCGCTTTGGCTGCCTATCTCTTAGGCGCTTTGCTCCTCTCCGAGATTAGAGCTCATAGGAATAAACTTATAACTAGAGACCGGATTTTAAGCAAAATGCTTATTGCTGAATTTTATAAGCAACCATTAGATATTTAATTTCTATACGAATTAGGAAAAACTAAGTGCATTGAGATTACATTTTTTATGCTTTTTTTGCTTTTTTTGAGTTTTCATGCTTTTTTTCCCTTTCGTGCTTATTTGAACTTATTTTACGAATATTTATAATTTTTTTTTTTTTTTTATTAAAAAAATTTTTCCCATTCACACACGCATACCCCAAAGACGTATATAAGGGGGGGCGCCCCCCAAAAAAAAAAAATTTCCCAAAATCCCGCAGTGTGAAAAAATATAGCCCTGTAAAAAAATTTTTTTCAGCAGGGTGAAAAATTTGGTTCCGCAAAAAAAAAATTTAGCAGGGTGGGGCGGAATAAATTTAGTTTCTTTAAAAAAAATTTGTATACGCCATTGGTATGAGTAAAAATTGCTTATTAGATGCTTTTTTTCAACTTATATGCTTATTTAACAACTTTTTATTCAAGTTTTTTATGCTTTTTTAAGCACTTTTTTTCCATTTTTTTATGCTTTTTTGTCCGGTCTCTACTTATAACTATTTATACATATTTTTTAAGTATTTTGTTCATAATTTGGTTAATAATTACCAGATTTTCACGAATTAATGATTTTTTGAAAGATAAAGTACTATAAAATATCGTAAATATGTTTTTGCATTAAAGCATTAAAAAAATTAAGGAAATTCAGTTTTAGAGCACATTTTCTGTTAAAATTTATCTGTAAAACTAGAGCTGTTGGGTAAAAACTGGTGGCATTTTTGTAATCAGCGTTATTTATAAACCCAGAAATAGCTCTAAATACCTCGGTATCAAAATCACTGTTGGCCTGTTTAATCGGTAATTGATCTGTTAATAAATGTTTTTATTTATAATTTTAAGAATTTTCAAAAATACTTTCATTTTTATAAAAGATTAGCTATCTGAAAGATGCAAGTATCATATTATTATTTAAAATAAAAAAAATAAAAAATTAATACATTTTTGAAACGTGATTAATAATTTCGCAATTTAATGTATTAATTATTAATAAAATTTTTATAATATAAAAGTGTGGTCAATTCATAAAAAAAATCAAGAGTGAAAGCATTTATTTTTTGTCACTCTCTGATATCAACTATTTAAAAAATAAAAAGATCAATCATATTTATTGGCATATCAATGAAAGGGCCAAGGGATCCATAGCTGGCAAGGTTTTTTTTTTTTTAAGCTGGGAAAGAAGGGAAGACAGCTTATCACCATCTGTCTATTTGTACGCCTTTTTCTTTATTGATCTATGCATTAACATTACGAAAGAAATCTCTTTGGAAAATTGATTTTTTTTTTTTATTTACTCTATATATTTTTATTTTATATAATATTCTAATAATAATTTGGTTTATGTTTTTTGTTCATATTTAGCAAATCCTTTTTTTTTTTAATATCTAATAAAAATTGAATAATATATACTTCTTCTTTTATTTAATGACATTATTATGATAGATGGTACCACAATTTTGATTTTGAGGTGATAAGTAGAGAGCAGAAAAAAGTCTTTCGAATTTTGTCAATTTTGAGACTTTTACTGATTTTTATTATAGATAACTCCACTGAGCTCATAAAAAGAAATGTTTTTTGAGATTTTCAAAAACAACTTTTACGACTTTTTTTGGCACTTTTTTGTCTCCCAGAGACTTTTTTTTTGAAAAAAGCGGCTTTTAATGACCGAGTTTTTTTAAATTTAATTAATTTTTACTTTTGAGAGAAAGTATTGGATTCATGTCAAAAATTCGATGTCGAGATTTTGATGGATATACACGTTTTGAGAACTCCTGAGTTCAAAAAAGTGGTTTTTCTGCTTGGCTTTGAGCAAAATATCTCAAGAACGAAAAGAGCTTGGAGGTTGAAATTTTATATTTAAAATCGGTACCCCTCTGGACATGTGAAAATAAGCTTTTGATCAAAATCGGCCAAAAAGTACCTGTACTTTACTGATGTACTTTTTCAGTTTTTTTCGATTTTCTCAAAATTTGCCCTAACGATTTTGATTAAAATTCACAAATCAATTATTTTTTAGATGCTCTTTAAAACGTATATTCTCAATTTGCCCTTGTTTGAAGTACACTTCACTTACTCTTATACTTCATTGGGAAGATGATTGCCATGGTAACAAAATATAAATATTTTCCCATGTTTATAAATTTTATATCTTGAATTCTAATATATCGGCGGAAACGACAACACAAAAAATCTGGTGTGACAAGCACAGAACCTTACCAAAGGAAAGAGAAAGTTGTGTGCTGTGCGACCATTCACACTAGATTTTTAATAAATATACTATAGTACATACAATCTGTCATTGATTTTCCAAGAAAGAAAACATTACTATCATATTTGGACTGCTCCCCATTTTATCAAGAGTTTTTATTATTTAAAACGTGTTAAATTGTTATTTCTATATTAAAAAAATGAAAAATGTAGAGACGAAGAAAAAAAAATTTATCGAGAATCGTTGCAATTCTAAATGGTATTCTAAATTTGTGCACTTGTGAGAAAATGGAAACACTGAGGCTGAGGCACTTTTCACTTTATTTTTATAAATATATAAACACACAATTCATATTGTATTCATTTTATAGAAAATTAAAGTTTTTTTCTTGATTTATTGTGATGGTTTAAGTTTTTATTTATTTATTTTTTTTGCACGGTCGGGTGTCAGCCTCCAAACGGGTGTCACCTGGTGCGGGCCGCACGCCACCGAATCGAAGTTAAAACCATAAATCTAATGTATCATATAACAAATTTGGTATTTTGCTATTTGATCTGGGAATAATAAGATGTTCAAAGTCTTTTGTTGTCAAGATATATCTTTGTTTCTTCTTGCGTATTTTATTTCGTTAATAAAGTGTCAACCACATGACTAATAATAAATACTTTCATTCACATATAGTTAAATTTAAGTTATAGAACAACAAAAAATTAGTGGAGAAGGAAAAAAAAAAATTTGGAACGCGAATCAAAAAAGAGACAATTTGGGTAGAACTTAATTTGTTTTGTAAATACGTACCACAAAAATAAGTGCGTATCGTAAGCTCTACTACAAAGAAAGACTTGGGACAAATTGCATCAAAGAACGCACCTGTTGTTTATTTACTAGCATAATATTTTTGCTAAGTTACAAATCAATCTAGCGTCAAGATAATTATAAAATTTACAGTCTATTTATATGAATCTCATTGTAAACATTTTTTCTGCCGGCAGAAGACAAGGGAAATCTATTTTTAATTATTTTAGATGCGGGGGGGGGGGGAAATAAAAAACTAAATATAATTAATTTTTGGTTTATACTGTCTTAAAATCAAAGTAAAAAAATAAAAAATGGAGAATACTTCTAAAATTGACTGTTATAATTTTTTTTTTTTTTGCTCCAAAATTATTATAAACTAAGTGGCGTATACATGGGGTCAAAAATAAATTTAAAATCCTAACAAGCAATCGATAGAAAATTTTGATGGACCTATAAACTAATAAAAATGGAGAAGAGAAAATTTAAAATCTTTCTAACAAAAATAAAGACTTATTTTTACTTTCTTTGATTATTTATATATATATAGATAAAATAGAAAATAGATAGCAGCATCCGAAATGTATTCAAACAAATATTATAACTTATTTATTTATTACAAATTTCAACCACTGAGAAAATTATTTCCATCTGCTTATTTATACCTATTGTATTAATGGAATTTCTAATATGTTTTATGCTTAATTAAGCAGTTTTTCAGCGAAATAACGATGTATGTATTAGGTCGTTTTTAAAGAGAGATATTCTCAAAAAATAATTTAATAAAATAAGTAATTTTTTTTTTATGAAAGTGAAAAAAAAATAATGAAGAGTTGCGAAATAATGACCTAGTTTTTGTTTAATTAACAAAATGTTAAGAAAAAAAAAATATTTTAATATTAAATTAAAAAATATTTATATAATATTATTCATATATTTATATATAAATTAACTTAATGAGATTTACCGTAAAACAACCAAGGCGAAAAAAATAGAGATATTTTTTTTTTTTTTTTAAAGATGAATAACCTTTCCCTTTTGTTTTATAATTTATACGAAAAAAATGCGATATTTTATTTAAAAAAAAAAAAAAATTGTATTTTTCTAAATTTTCTTTATAACAACTTTAGTGATTAAGGAAAAAAAAAAAGTAGAATTTAAAGAACATGATTAATTATATGAAGAATATAAAAGAAAAATTCTAAGATTATGTAAACAAAACTACCCGAATGAATAGCAAGTATTAAAAAAAAGATTTATTTTTTTTTGGTATTATATTACCAACAAATTTGTTTAACTACATAGTCAACAATTTCACCGACTCATTTGTCTGAACCATTTGCCTGCACGATTGTACAATTTAGCCCTAAAAAGGAAGGGTGGGAGGGTGGGGAGTTGTATCTTTCTACACACATATCTACGTCCTTAAGAGCACGTCTGGGGCTTCTCTCGAGCGCGTAATTAAAAAGAAAGCAAGAGCAAATTTAATTTGAAACTGGGCTTCCAATTGATCGTTTTAGTTTTTGTGATGTCAACAAAGATCATTATGTATCCTTAAATCAATTAAAGAAAAAAGAGTTCTATTTAGATTCCCTTCTAGCTAGTAAATTTAGGTAATCTTAAATAGAACCTACATAAAAAATGATAAATCACTAGAATTCAACTCTCTCTAGAGTTCAATGCATTTATCACCGGGCGTCTCTAAGGTCATAGGCAAATTTATGTACTCATGGATTAAATGTATTTGAATAAATCAATAAACAAACAATAAATCAAAAGGTTTCGATTGTCAAATGGATTTTTATCATGTGACACGTGGGAATTAAATGATTCTGACAGGTGACTTCTCTTACCTTAGTATAAGCGAAATAAGTGTCAGCGCAAGGCACTGTCACCTTAGAGTCACTTTTAGGGGATGGACAAAGCGCGTCGCAATTTGCCCCCGTAGGGCGGGGTTAGTTATTTGAGAATATCAAAAAATAAATGGAAAAAAACCGGACCCGGGTCCGACAAACTGACAGCCGCCGGGCTGCCTTTTTTTTTAAGTGTGACTTTTGACAAGTGACGGTTATCGTTAACCCGGCGAAAATCTCTCTTTATTAAAACATCTATACGCTACGGAGCCGTGTGAGCGACTGGCGCGTTAGCGATGCGACGGGGGTGCATTTTGAGTCGCCGCCGCGAACACCCCCTAACGAATCCGGACGAAGATGGCCGATGTGAGTCGGGCGCCCGCCGCCGCTCACCAAGACGTCAGTCATCCCTGCAGACACAATTACACAGGGAATCCCCCCGTCAGCGCTGGACCCTCCCCCAAAAAACACCTTGCAATTATAATATTTGCAATGAATGACAACTAACTATAGTAGATTTAAACATTCATAAATCCTATCACGAGTAGCCGAGCAAGGAAAAGCAATAAGAAAAAAAACTAGTTCTAGTCAACTAGCAAACTTATCCGACAGATAGCAAATCATCGATATAGTCAACAAGAACACGCTTAACCTTGGAGTTTAAAAAAAAATGAGTTTTTACTTCACATATATTTAGCTATCTTAATAACTTAATAAAGACATTATTTATAAAAATTATTAAAAATTAAAATAGTTAACGCAAGGAAGGGGGCGGAGCAGCCAAAAATCAAAGCCTCCGATTTTACTACAATTACCGAGACGTTTCGGTCTTTCCTACATAGGAAAATACATAATATAATACATTAATAGATTGAAAAATATTACAAATGTGGATTTTATAGCTGGATAATCGTTGATAGGTAAATAAAAGAATGGCAGCTAAAATTATTTCATTTATTGACCCACTAGGCTGACGTTTCGGCCTTGGTCAAGACCATCCTCAGAGCTTGCGGGTTGTCAATATAGGCATACAAATAATAACACAATCATAGATTGAAAAATGTTCGACAATATAAGATAAAACACAAATTGCATTTGTCCCGGAATTGTCAAAAGGGCACAATATATTTATTATGTATTCTGTTTATGTGTGAGTCGCTCATTGACTTGTTTAGTGAGAATGATAAAAATTATAAAAGCGTCTCGATTATAAATATATTTCTTTCAACATTTCTTAAAATATTTCTATATTTTTTAATCTTAAAATCTGGTCAATGATATTTAAATTAGATATGTTGAAAGAGGAAAAATTTTTTCACAAGTAAAAAAAAAAAATAACATTGTGTGGTTTTATGAAACCACGATGCAAGTGAAACTGTTTTTCGGATCGTAACTGAAAATTTTCAGAAAATTATTCAATTAAGGGTATTAAAATCACGTTTTTAATCTTAACTTAATAATTGGAAAATGGGAATGATAATGGGAAATCAATAGAGGCATGTTAAATACTGAGAACAATATTTAGTAATTGAAGATTTGAATCATTTTAAAAATTATATTTTATCAATTTAAAAATTGAATAATTAAATCTCACAATTATTTTTTTATAATTCGTCATATATATTAAATTTCAACTTTCCTATTTTTATCGTCACGACTTATGACGTCATGACTTGTAGTGTCACGGCCTTTGACGTCACGGCTTGTAACGCGACATGCTGATAGAGGAACGAAAAAATTTCGGGCGATCAAATAAAACTTCCACTTTAAAAAAAAAAAAAAACTGAAAAGACATCCCTGATCTATAAAACTAATAATTATTAGATATTTTAATTATAATTAAAATTTAATACTTTTCTTTAATTAAAATTTAGTTTACAGAATCTATTAATATCTTTTCCTTGAGTAAAAATATTTGTAGAGTTAACTATTTTCATATTGGTATGTTACTAGGATAAGTGAAAAGTAGAAGTTAAAGAAGTATATTATTTATATACATTAATAAACTCTGCAATTAATTCCTTCGACCACAGGAGGATATCCATTTCAGTGTGCTTCACATTTATCATGTACAAAGGTCCGAGGGAGTCTGTGACACAAACGTGTGGTAAAGCGTGCTGTGTTTAAATCAACACACCAATGAGATTGTCTTCGTGATTGGACAGACATACACATACTTTCCTTTTACGCCCATAGAAGAGTATAGGTCTATAATATAATATATATATATATATATATATATATATATATATGTATATAAGCGAAGACAAGTTTTCTCGGGTTAAGTCGCGTGGGGTGCTGAGATTTACTCGACGTTTCGGCTCTCCTTTTGGAGCCATTTTCAAGAGAGAAGGAAGTTAGGAGGTAATGGTGGAGGGGGGTTGTTTACGGGGTCGCAGTCTTCCTGGTCCCCAGGTCAATTTGGTGGATGACTCAGAGGCGTGGATTGGTCTCTGAGAACTGGAGGAAGGTTGGGTGTGTGTAATTGTGTTCGGTTTAGGTTGACTACGGGGCCTCAATCTGCCTACTCCCCAAGTCGGTATGTTGGTGGTGTGTTTGGTGGATGCCTCAGAGGTCTGGGTTTGTCTCTGAGGAATGGACAGTGGTTGGTTCTGTGTAATCGGGTTTGTGTTTGGTTTGGGTTGACTTTGGGGCCTCAATCTGCCTACTCCCCAAGTCGGGGTGTTAGCTCTTGGTTCCCGGGGTCTCAACCTGCCTACTCCCCAGGCCGAGAGTAACTGTCAGTTACTCTCGGCCTGGGGAGTAGGCAGGTTGAGACCCCGGGAACCAAGAGCTAACACCCCGACTTGGGGAGTAGGCAGATTGAGGCCCCAAAGTCAACCCAAACCAAACACAAAACCCGATTACACAGAACCAACCACTGTCCATTCCTCAGAGACAAACCCAGACCTCTGAGGCATCCACCAAACACACCACCAACATACCGACTTGGGGAGTAGGCAGATTGAGGCCCCGTAGTCAACCTAAACCGAACACAATTACACACACCCAACCTTCCTCCAGTTCTCAGAGACCAATCCACGCCTCTGAGTCATCCACCAAATTGACCTGGGGACCAGGAAGACTGCGACCCCGTAAACAACCCCCCTCCACCATTACCTCCTAACTTCCTTCTCTCTTGAAAATGGCTCCAAAAGGAGAGCCGAAACGTCGAGTAAATCTCAGCACCCCACGCGACTTAACCCGAGAAAACTTGTCTTCGCATACATCCGGTCGCGGAAACCTTCAAGAACATATATATATATATATATATATATATATATATATATATATAATATATATCTAATATTCTTCTAAGGTGTAATATTTATAAATTAATAACAAAAATGTGGTCTATAATTAAAAATTCCCCTAATAATAATATTCTCCTGTTATAAAGAATAAATTTTCAAATTTGATAAATAATCAATACTATACTCAGAGGTTTAGTTCAGATAACGAACATTTATTATCAACTTGATGGCAATAGCAGTTAAACGTAGTCATGGGTTTAATAAAAATTATTTACTTTTCCTTAACGAAAAAGGAGAAATGTCATCAAGTTGGAGGGTTTTGCCTCTTAGGGGAGCTGACAGCTGACTTTACATTCCATATTTGCATTTTGTGTCTGCAAAGGCGAATGGGACAAAGCTTTTTGGGCGCCCCAGGGGCTCCGATGGGGGATGGGTGACCCTCTTATGCATCGGCCACTCGGGGTTTGGCGATGTCATGTAAAATTGAACATTCCTTTAAAAATAATTTTTATAATAAAATTAAAAATTTCACTTAAATCCAAATTTTGTTTCAATAAGAAAAATATTTTTTCTTTAGATCTCTTGAATAGCAAGTAGTTTATTAGTAAATTATATCGAATAAATCTAATCCTTACTTAATCTAATAGAATTTCAAAATCTTGCTAAGAGAGTTCTGAAAAGAAAATCTAAAGCTAACACCATTATTTTCTGCCACCCACCCAACCCCTACCCTTCCTATGATCTAGAAGCTAAGAGATATTCAAATTAGGAAGACTTGGAGACCTCGGAGAATCGGTTGTGAGGATGAAGAAGTTCCTGGGAAAGTCTAAACTAACATTTGCTTCTACTTTATAATATAATTAATAAGTTGACACTGATCAGAGTGGGTTAGAGATTTGGAGTTTTCAAAAAAATTCGAAACTCTAAAATTAATCTCTTTTTTTAATGGGGTTCAGGAACAACGACTAAACGTACTTTAAAAAAAACTAGACTATTATAAGGAATTTTTCATTGCAGTTTTTTTTTTTTTAAATGAATTAAATTCATAAGAGATTATTGGGACATCGAGTTATAATTTTTTTAATGACTTATTAAAAAATTATCGTAATTAATTTTTTTGTTATCAAGCAAATACAAAAAAAAAACAATCTGTCCCAATGATCTTTAATTTTTTTTTAAATTTAAAAATGAATTTATTGTTATTATTAATTACATATTAATTAAGAAATTTTTATAATAAGCTTAGATTATTTATTTAAAAACCAACTGTCAAATTAGTTCAGCATTCTTGCAATAGATGGCAGGCTAGTCTAACAGACGATGTAGTATTAGCCTATATTTATATATTTTTATGCTTTTATAAAAGATGCATAATATATAATAACATTTATAAAGTATTTATTGTTAAAAGATCAATGAAAATCAACCAAATCAATTAATTATTATTAGCTACCATTCTGACATCTCTTGGCAAATTTTTGAATTACTTGATTTTTGGGCATACTTTTTATGACACACTATGCCATCTTATCGGGAAAAACATGCGTAATCACTTCGCTCCCGAGCCCCCTTAATAATAAGATATACATTTAAAAAAAATGGGACCTCATGGCCCGAAAGAATAATGAATTCAATGTTATCTATACCAGGAAACGTATGTTGCTTCTTCGTAATTTTTTAAGGAATTCCAAGAGTAGGTTTTTTTATTTATTATTATTACGTGTATTTTTTTTCAATTTAATTTAATTTGTTATCTTTATTAATTGTGGTTTTGTATTATTGTATTTGTTTGTTTGGACCTAGTCACCGAGGACTTGTTCCTCTAATCTGGCCGTTAATGAATTTATTTGTTTATTAATTAAAGAAGAAAAGCCAATTAAACAAGATTACAGGAATAGTAAAAAAAAATATTAATAAACTCAGTCTTTAAAAATAATGATATATAAAATATATTTTTATAGACCCATTTAATAAAATATTCACCATTTTCATGAAGGTTATGAGAAGAGCGTCGGTTGTTAGAGAAAAGAAAAATTCCTTATCAAGATATAATACGTAGAATGTTTTCCCATAGAAACACAAAATTAAAACATTATTTATAATGAGTGTATCTTATTAAAAAATTTTTTAAAATAATAACTTTTTTATTTTTAAATAGAGTTAACGATTTTATATTTTCATAAGAATTTTTTAAGTCAGAAAAAGATAATTTGCGCCAGGCTATTCAGACCACGTCACTATTTATTCCAATAGATTGCTATCCAAATCAATTGAAATAAATTTTTCCGCCTGGAACGGGATGCCAACTCTCGACCTTTGGCACCAGAAGCTAATACTCTGCCTCTGATATCAAGGGCTTTTTTTATTTTTACATATTTAAAAGTGAACTTTTCTTCATGTCAGGGGTGTCAAGGAGGGCGCAGAGGGAGCCCGGCCCCCCTAAATTTTTCAAACCCATATATACGGGTATATGTCCAATATCTATATTTTTATGGCCAATTTCTATATTTTTGTTAGAAAAAGTGAATCAGAGCATAGATAAAAGTAATAAAAAAATCTCGTGCGACTAGTACACAACTTTCTCTTAACTTTGGTAAGAGAAAGTTGTGTTCTGTGTTTTCCCACCAGGATTTTTATGTTACATATGTTTAGTTTCCTCCGATATATTAGAATTCAAGATGTAAAATTTATAAACATGGAAAATATATATTTTGTTACTATGGCTACCATTTCCCCTATCTTTCCTATGAAGTACAAGAGTAAAGTGGTCTTCATAAGATTTCAAGGGCAAAATGAGAATATACATTTTAAAGAGATAATTGATTTTTGAATTTTAATCAAAATCGTTGGAGTAAATTTTGAGAAAATCGAAAAAAACTGAAAAAGTTCTTCGGCCAATTTTGTTCAAAAGTTTCGTGTCACGTCTCAGAAGGGTACCTAACTTAAATATAAAATTTCAACCTCCTATCTATTTTCGTTCTTGAAATATTCAGTGGACCTCAAAATCTCGACATCGAATTTTTGACATGAATTCATTACTTATATATATATTACATATATACATAGGTAAGAGAAAGTAAAAAATGAGAGATATATATATATATATATATATAAATATTCCATTTTTTAAATAAAACTTGTCTTAGAGAGGACCCCGGCCCCTAGGGGTTCAGGTATATTATATATTTTTAAAATATTTTTGTATATGGGGGGAGGGGGAATATTTAAAAATCAGGACCCTCCCCCCAAAAAAATTCTATTTAGTCCCTGCCTGTTGTGTTGATATTATAATATAAGAAAATTGTAAAAAGGTCTATAAAAAAATCTGGGCAAAAAGTTATTAAGAGCAAAAGAAAATTTTCACCATTTATTCAATTTATTTGATACCGGTACTTTAAAATATGGAATAGGATGGTTCAGTAGTTTAAAGATGATCATAGCCAAAAATAAAAAGTAAGGCATTTTAAAGATTAAAAAAAAAATGTTAGCTGGTGAAATTTTTATGCCTAATATAAATAATTTAATTAATATTGTTAATAAAAAAAAAATATCAATTCAAAATGAAGATAAAACACATGGAAAAGATTCGGTAATTATATTAGTTATAACAAGCATCCTATTCGATATTGGGATATTAAATTGAAAGGGACGGACGGCTCTTTATGATGATGTTTCTGGTTCTTAAGTCCCAAATAGAAGCTCTTGATAAGGGCCTAATCCCTCAAAGTCTCGACTTTCTGCCACAAAGGAGCCAAAGGAGGGTCTCTAAATTACGATATCGACCCCAGCGTTTTGATAGGAGAGAATAATTTCTAAGTACCGTATAGATTTATTCAAACTTTAATGTTACTTTTAACAATAAAAGACGTTGGGAAAGTAAATATTTTTTTTTATGTATTGGACCGTCTTATAAATTAAATCATCATAAAGTACAATAATAAATGTTTCAAGAAAATAAATAATGTTAAATTAAAACAAAAAAGCACAGCTCCCTGAGGTGTTCGATGAAAGGGAAGAGAAGATTTTATTTTGATTAAACATTTAAGTACAGTCGGCGCCACAAGTGCCTGATGTGCTAGAGCAATCCAAATGGACTTGCAGGCCACTCTGGAAATGCATCACACACAAAATTATATATCCCCATTTTTAGATCCACTATAGACACTATTTTGGGGTGAAAAATTGAAACATAATTATTGTTTAATTAATTTTAAACTGGTAACCAGTTGGCTCTAGTTGAAACATTATGCTTTAATTAAATCCAAGTATGATAATAGGGTGATTTATAGATAAAATCTTTAAATAAATACACTAAAAATTATTAAAATACACTAAAAGCATTTATTGTAAAAATACACTCAAAACCTTAAAGTATTATTTAAGAAATAATATAAAAATATTTAAAAAATTATGTCTTATTTTTTAATTTGTGTACTGTATACACACTATTTTTCTAATTTCGTAATTCTCTACTTGTTTCCAGAATATAAATACAAATCAAATTTTTAATACTAATTTTTAAAATTTTACATTAAAAATAAATTTTTTTTTGAAAAAATATTTTTTTCAAATCTCGGGAGGGAATTACCCCCTTTACCCCCCTTGAAATATTTTCTTGATAATTCAAAAAACTTTAAATTTAACTATGATAGCTCTAAAAATTGAAATAGCTATTTGAACTTAAAATGACACTAAAAACATTTATAGATGAAATAGGCACCAAAACCCAGAATCCCAAAATACATTAACACTAACAAACCTCTTATTTTTTCAAATTTCATAAAATACATATCATATTAAATTTTAAATAAATTAAAAAACAAATAAATCCTACACAAGGTTTTTTGTTTCAATAATTTATTTATTTAACATTAACACTTTATACACATTTCGACATATATGTCATCATCAGTATGTAACTCACTTCTGATGATGACACTTGTGTCGAAATGTGTATAAAGTGTTAATTTAAATAAAATTGAAACAAAAAACCTTGTGTTATCATACTTGGATTTAATTCTCCTAATATTATTGTGTTTAATATTATTCTTACATGCTAACATAAATAATATAATAATGATACATTATAAAGAAATATATAACATTAAAAATTAAATATAAATGAAGTAAAAACATGAAATCATTAAAACATATTTATTTTACTAGTGCGATATTTGTTTCTGTAATGTACTAGAGCCTTGAACTTAGTCAACCAAACTAAAATAAATAATCTTATTGTTAATGCAATTGAAAGAGAAAAGCATTTTGGTTGCCTAAGCTCAAGGCTCCACTCACGAGCACTTGTGGCGACGACTGTACTTTACTAAAATTTTTATTTTATTACATCACCAAAATTCTCTTCTCGTACCACGGAGCATCGCTGCTCTTGGGGTGCCCAAAAATTTACCCCAGTCGCTTTTGGAAGTTAGTTACGTCACTACAAACCTAATCCCTTTAAAAACTAAAGAAAATGTATGTATATTTGGCTTTGTGAAACTGACAGATAAAGCGCTTAATTATTTGGAAAATGCGACGGAGATTATTACATCCGGCTAATGTTTTGGAGATAAAAAAATACCCTCATCAAAATGATAAAATAATAAAAAGATTCATACAAATATTAAGCTTAGAAAATTTTAAATTAAAATGATTATTATAAGTCCCGTGACTCTTGTATGTCTGTCTGCCCGATGCCATTAAGCAACATTGAAAGCTCATGTGCTCCGATGGTCAATCAATTTACAGTATTACCGCCTCTCCTCTTAAAAAAATCTGGTGTGACTGGCGCACAGCACACAACTTTCTCTTACCTTCGGTAATCGAAAGTTGTGTTCTGTGCTTGTCACACCAGATTTTTTGTGTCGACATATAGTTCCCGACAGTACGGAACATATGAATTCAGATGTAAAATTTATAAGTATGGGAAAATATTTATATTTTGTTACCATGGCAACCATTTCTCCTATCTTTTCTATGAAGCACAAGAGTAAAGTGTGCTTCAAACAATTTTGAGAGCAAAATGAGAATATACATTTGAAAGAGCATCTAAAAAATAATTGATTTTTGAATTTTAATCAAAATCGTTAGAGCGAATTTTGAGAAAATCGAAAAAAACTGAAAAAGTACATCAGTAAAGTACTAGTACTCTTTGGCCGATTTTGATTAAAAGCTTATTTTCTCGGTCCCGGGGGGTGTTTAACTTAAATATAAAATTTTAACCTCATAGCTCAATTCCTTCATGCTTAAAAATTGACCAACACACACACAGCACACCCACACACCCACAGACAGACCATGTCGCGAAAACCACTTTTTTGGATTCAGGGGACCTCAAAACGTGAAGATCCATCAAAATCTCGACATCGAATTTTTGACATGAATCCAATACTTTCTCTCTCTATATATATTACATATATACATAGGTAAGAGAAAGTAAAAATTGTGTATCATTTTTAAGGAAAGAAAATTGGAGAGATATACTTGAATTAAATCGAGGCCATTTGTTCTCCTACACAATTTTTCCTCCTTATTGGCAATTTAATATAAAGTTAATTGGCAAATATATTAAGAAGTTAATTAAATTTTTCTTTTTAATAAAAAATAAAAAAAAGGAGTTATTAAAAAAATTTTGAATTTTTATTTTTATTTACTTTTAATTTAAACTTTTAAATTCGAAAGATTAAAAATAATTTTTATATTGGGAAAGAAAAGTAATCAAATTCTAATTTTATCTCACAGCCATTCCTTTTCATCCTTTTTAATTTTATAAAGTTTTTTTTTTTCTACATAAGTACATTGATTATTTTATATAAAATATTTTAAATTTGAAAAAGTCTAAACTGAATTTTAATGTGAATCCATATTAAACAATTTTTATCTTATAAATGAAATAAATATTTTATAACAAAAACTTTCCCCTAACCAATTTATTTGATAGGAAAAAAAAATATATACATTTATATACATATATGAGAATAGGAGGGAGGAAGATTGGAAACAAGAGAGATATGAAAACGAAGAGAGGCATGAAAGGAAGTGGCCAAGAGAACCGATCTGCACCACTGGATTGCTCGCATCGCAAATCAGGATATCAGGATATCAGGATATGGATGCAGATACGAGGGATCAGAGGGATGAGTACTTCGGAAATTAATACGGACATCACAATGGCTCCTTGTTGAGCTCCGAGGCTGCATGAAGCCTTCTTAGGACCATAGATCCAATTCAAGTAGTTTATAATCAACGTTCACAAGAAATGTAATCGATTATCAATAAGAATGTTTTTTTTTTATGATTGAAAATTTAAAAAAATCGTATAATTCAATTTCATTTTAATATAAGGGAATCACCTAAGGGATTCGGGTCGGGTTGGTTTAGGTATGTAAATCTATAATTCATTTTTCTGTTAATATCCCTTATATTTTTTTTTTTATCATAGGCCTATGTAAATTAAATTTTTTTTTTTTTAATTAAAATTAAATATCCAGGTTATAGGTTTTATTAATTAAAAATTAACACTTGATACTTATTTCGACAATCAGAAGTGATTACATTCCTATTTTCCCAGTTCATTTGATTTAATTATATAGAGTTATGTTGGGAACCTAATCTTGTTACTTTGATGTATTACAGTTGCTGCCACTGCCTCTAGTTTGTATATATATTATTGTTGTATTTACTTTCATGTATTAGAATGTAATCACATCTGATGATAAGGAATTGTCGAAATATGTATCAAGTGTTGATTTTTAATTAATAAAACCTTTGAAACAAATATCCTAGTGTTTTTAATTTGGATATTTAATTTTAATTTACAAAATGTTTCAACGAGGTCGAAAGTTTAAATCTTGTTCTTATTTTTTAACTATTAATAAATAGGCATATCACAAATAATAATGATTAGGGACCGGATTTTTAGGTTCGATTCGATTCGTTTTTAGGTTTTTATAACACCCAAAATAGGTTTTTTTAGGTTTTCGTCCATTAAAACGCAATTTTATGTACGGTTCGTCTCGTTTTTAGGTTTTTGGAACTCCCAAAATAGGTTTTTTTTTAGGTTATCGCTCAATAAAACGCATTTGGGGGAAAAAAAAGTTTTAATTAATTTTAAATATGTACAGAAATTTGTAAAAAAATATTACTTTAATTAAATTTTTTTTTTTTATTTTAAAAAATATAATTGTAAAATTTTATGGGAAAAAAAAGTTTTATTTAATTTTATGTACAAAAATTATTAAAAAGTAAAAAATACAAAAAATTACAGGTAACTAAAACATTAAAAAAAAATTTTCTCAATCTAAAAGCACCAATAAATTTAAAAAAAAATCTCGGTAGATGAGTTTTCTAATTTAGGTGATTGTAGGTGGCCCGAACCCATTTAGGGTTTTTTAGGTTTTTCAAAATTTTGTTAAACAACTCAAGAACACATAAGTCGAAAAAGTAATTTGTCTATTTCGCGTTTGGAGTCAAGGAAAGAAAAAGGTGAAAACCTAAGAATCCGGTCCCCCTAATAATGACACATGGTTATTTCACTAAGACTTTCTTTTGATTATATACATGGTGTCTAATAAAGAACTCCTTGATTTTAAAATTAAACAACTTCAAATCTAAAGAAAAAAAAGTGTGTTTATTTTAACGCCACAAGTGCCTGATTGGAGCCTTGAGCTTAGGCAACCAAAATCTTTTGTGCTGTCTTAAAAGTAGCTTTTCCCCTATAGTTGAAAAAAAATTATTTATTTATTTTTAAAATATTATTGACTAAGCTCAAGGCTCGTCTTTCGACCACATCAGACTGTACAAATCTGATTCAGAAGTTTTGAAATTAGTTACAAATATTGACAACAGTAGTCGCAGTACACGTTTTTTCATGGAATACATGACTTCTATTTTTAAATATTATTATTATTAAAAATCTCTGCATTTATCATTTAAAAATCCCGAAGACTCCTTGAAGAAGGCAACCCACAACACTGACTTGACACGTCATAGGAATATTACTCACAAAAATTGTTTAAAAATTTCTTCTTGCAGGGGCATTCCCCCATCTAATTTTTTAAAAATTTTACATTCTTTAAATAAAATATTTCAAAATATATCTACGAGTATTTAAACTGTATAAAATTAAAAAATTAATTAAATAAAAAATTTGAGTAACAATTTGTAAGTAAATTTAAAAAAAAAGAAGAGTTTGCGCCCCCAAGAAAAAAAATTTGCTCCCCCACCGAGAAAAAGTTGAAATGACGCCACTGTCAAACAAAATTAATTTATTGAAAATGTTAATAAGCCGATTATCCTCAGGACTAATTTTTTTTTTTTTTGACTTGTAAAAAAGATATTGCACCATTGTTAAACCATATATAGTTTACAAACCAAAGATTAATAAAAATTATCTGTTTAAATAAATTAAATTAATTTCTATCTATAAATACAATTCTATTTAGTTAATTTTTTTTTCATATTTACTTAATCAAAAAATAAAAATAAATAGAGAAACATTTTAAATAAAAATTAATTATTGATTCATTTTATATAAATATTAGTTTTATATTTCAATTAAAATGTATTATTTAAATAATTTTATTTATTTACTTATATTAACATATTATTTATTAGTACAATGTTTTATAGTTGTAGTATATGATATTAAGTAATATTAAAAGGAATATATTAAAAATCCATTATTAAAAGATAATGGTGGAAAAAAAATAATTAAATATAAATTTCTCCCAAATGATGGATTGAAAACTTTTGCCTTAAATCAAGATACTTTTTCTCGTGAGTGAATTAATCATAATAAAAGAATATTGACAAATGTTGTTTTGAATTGAGTTTTTTTTTTTTTTTTTTTTTGAGAGGAAAATTTCGAGAATAAATTGTTTGTTAGAATCATTAGGAAAAGTAATTTTATTTTATTTTATATATTTTTATTTTTCAATTCGATTCACAATTGCGTTGGCAATTAAATTTGTTTAGAAGAGTCCAATCTGACAATATAAATGATCCTAACTTAATTAAATATCGAAATTATTATTTGATTTTATTTAGTCTTAATTCGTATATTTAATGAATATTGACATTTTCACTAATTTTGAATTTGTTGCGAATAAAAGAGATTTATTAATTAATAAATGACTGCGTTGTTTACTGTGACTATGAGCACACTTATTTAAGATAAAATATTTTAAATGGTAGAGAAAACTATGTGAAAGTAGGAAATATTTTTCACAAGTCCTGAAAACGCTACGCCTTGAGCATAGGCCACCATCAAAACTAACCGTCTAAACGAGTGGTCTACCTTGTATTACTTAAGGTGCGCGTCTCGATATTACCTTTATTATCCTTTTAACATAAAAAAACCTGGTGTGACTGGTCGTATAGCACACATCTTTATCTTACCTTCAGTAAGAGAAGTGTGCTTGCCACATCAGATTTTTTGTGTAGATATATATTTAGGTTCCGACAGTAGGTACGATGCATTTAAATTCAAGATATAAAATTTATAAACATAGGGAAATATTTATATTTTGTTACCATGGCAACCATTTCTCATATCTTTTCTATAAAGTACAAGAGTAAAATGTGTTTCAAAAGATTTCAAGGACAAAATGAGAATATACATTTTAAAGAGCATTTAAAAATTAATTGATTTTTGAATTTTAATCAAATTCGTTGGAGCGAATTTTGAGTAAATGGAAAAAATAATTAAAAAGTACATCAGTAAAGTACTAGTACTTTTAGGCCGATTTTGATCATAGGCTTATTTTCAAGCTCTAGGAGGGTGTCTAATTTAAATATAAAATTTCAATCACCAATTCCTTAAAATTGAATACAGATAGACAGACAGATCATGTTGCGAAAACCATTTTTTTGGACTCAGTAGAACTCAAAACGTGTATATCCATCAAAATCCTCGACATCGAATTTTTGACATGAATCCAATACTTTCTCTTTATACATATTAACATATACATATAGGTAGGAGAATGTAAAAATTATAATAACCCTTTAAAATATCTAAACTTAAAGTGTAGACCTTGGATGCTACGTAGCCCCCTCTCCCGCCAAGTAGATATGTAGTCAAATTTCATAAAGCAAGAGTTTATTTATTTATGAATATCTGTTTTAATAATGAAATGATTTGGGATGTTTGTTAAATTACTGTAAATTTGATTAACCATATCAATAAATAAAATTTATTTAGATATTTGGATTTATAGTATTTTATTTCCTTTGATCTAAAATCTTTTTAATTAAATCCCGCAATAGAATATAATTAATTAAATTCCTACTAAAATTGCATAGTTACAAACAAATAGTATAAATGGAGCACGCCTATAATAGATGTGTAATATTAATATAATTATCTATCAATTAAATTGTTCTTTGAGCAAATAAACATTATGTTAGGAGATGATAAACAAATGACATATACAATATAATAATGAAGTCTGGTTTAAAATGATTTCATCTTCAATGTTCCATATTAAATAGGTATAATTAATTAACGAACGATTCATTTCAAAATGTATAAAAAAAAATTCATTTTTTTCACATATAATTAGCTATCTGAGGTATAAGGAAAGTTTTACGAAGTTAGCAACTTCATTAAGGTATCATTTATAAAAATTATTTTAAATTAAACTTAATTAAAATAAATATTAAAAATTAAAATAATTAATTAAAGCTAATAAACTTTTTAACAAAAATTTCAAAATTTACAAAAATAAATAAGCAAGGCTTATCTCTTAGTTAAGTCTTATACCGAGCTTTGGGCCTTTGCTAGTTAACTACGAACTTATTTAATCATATGATTAGCTTAACTAGAACTGAAAAGACTAGTTATAGTCAACTATCTTATCCGAGGGATAACTAGTTAATTAGAAGTGAAAAGTCTCCGGTTATACGGGAATATAGAAGTATTTATTCGGCTGCCAATTTGCCCTTTCAATTCCTTTGTTAATTGATTTTTACTTTCTCTTACCCTATATATGAAGTATTACGATCATGTCAAAAATTCGATGTCCAGATTTTGATGGATATATGTTTTGAGTCCCTTGAGTCCAAAAAAGAGGATCCCGCAAATTGTTCTGTCTGTGAAGAAAATATCTCAGAAACGAGAAGAGCTAGGAATTTGAAATTTTATATTTGAGTTAGAGACCCCCCCCCAGGGTGAAAATAAGCTTTTGAACAAAAGCAGCCAAAAAGTATTAGTACTTTACTGATGTATATACTTTCTCAGTTTTTTTCGATTTTCTCTAAATTCACCCCATTCAACTATTATTTTGCTTTAAAAAGTGAAATTTTTCTTGGAAATCGTTTGAAGTACACTTTACTGATGTGGAAGCATTCGTAGCTCAGCGCCATCTATGAATCGCGTGGTCAAGTTTGAAACTTAGGTGCTAAGGGAAATTATATATATCTCGACACAAACAAAAATGGTATGACAAGCACAGTACATAACTTAGTTGTGTGCTGTGCGACCATTCACACCAGATTTTTTTAAACACGAAGACTAAACGTGTTCTTGTTCACCAATCGATGGTTTGCTATCAGTCGGATAGGTTTGACCAGAACTGAAGCAACTGGCCCTAAATATACTCAAAATAAATATAGGGCTATTGTAATTGTATGCCTATTATATTTAGAAATAATCCAAACATTTTACTGATATACATTTTAAAGGTCATATAAAAAATAGTTGATTTGTGAATTTTAATCAAAATCGTTATAGCCAATTTTGTGAAAATCGAAAAAAAATGAAAAAGTACATCAAATAAATACTAGTACTTTTTGGTCGATTTTGTTTAAAGGCTTAATTTCACGACTAACTTAAATATAAAATTTCAACCTCGTAGCTCATTTCCTTCATGTCTAAAAATGTCCACACAGACCAACCTGCTGTTGTAGGACACAATAATTCATGAACTAAGGTTCAAATAAAATTTTTGTAGCCTTTTTATTATTCGAACATCACAACAATAGAAGATTATTTTTGACAAACGCTTTGGAAAAATTTTTATTTTTTTTTGAAATAGGAAAACCAAACTAAACGAAGCTACAGTAGACTCTGCTTGGTATTGATGTGTATTCGGAATAATGAAATCGTAATCATAAATTTTTTGTGAGCTTTGGAATGATTAATAAAAATAAATATGATTATTTTATGGAAATGGTTTTCCAGCATTCCCATTCACCTATCTCTTATCTCTTTTCATGTGTTGAAATGTATTATTCCTTATACATTTTCTGCATTTTAAGATAAATAAATACGAAAAATATTCAAGTTTTAGGGCCGCTCATCCTAGGTCCTTCTCTTCTCTCACTTACTCTCTACCCCTCTCTCTTTTCGCACTGCTTGAAACTTAAAATAAAAAAATAGAAAAAAAAAAATATGAAAAATCGCTCGTGTGAGAGAGGTACAATGTTGAAGGGTGAGAGTTTGGGAGAGGGGGGGTGCAAAGGGTACTGGGTGGGAGTATAAATCGACCAAGTGGGCCCTTTTGCGCATATGCCTTTCTGGCTTTGCCGGCTTATCTGGAAGTCGGTCTGGATTGCTTGGCAGGCCTGAACCCGGAACCCGGAACGAGGAACCCGGATCCCGACCCGCGATCCCGGCAAAGGCTGCTTGGGCCCCGGGCGCCCTATACACCCTTCGTTTCTTCGTTTCGCGCCCCTGTACCCTTTCTTCATGCGCCCTTTCTAACGCCCTCCATTGGGCAGAAAACAATCCGATTCTTAGTCATTCTTAGGCAGATGGAATGCCAGCAAAATAAGAGAAGGCTCGACCAGAAAATATTGAAACATTTTTTTCCTTTTTTTTTTTTTTAAAGAGAAAACAAAAATAAGATTTTAAAGGTAGCCCCGCCCCTAGGTTTGTTTATTTAAATTGCTAATTTCTATAAAACAGAGCCGTATAGATTATAATAATATTTTTATGGTGTCTGCATTTTAAGATAAATAAATACGAAAAATATTCAAGTTTTAGGGCCGCTCATCCTAGTTTATACTTAAATATCAAAATTTAATATATATTTCTTAAACTGGAACTGAATCCTTTAATAATGATCCGAGAAGCTTTCTTTTTAATTTTCGCAAGAACTTAATTTTCTCGAAAAAAAAATTATTATGAAGAGAAAATGTTATAATGAATAATTATTCATAAGGAAAAGGAGCAGGAGCAGCCGAAAATAAAAAGCCTCCGATTTTCAAAAATTAATGAGACTTGGGAAAATTATATTGTCCCATTTTAAGTCCTTTAAAATTGTTTATGTCGTATGGGTACAATACATTCATGTTTATGTATCATATATACGGACGAGTTATCCCATATTACTTATTCAGAGAGAATTCTCACAATTTTGAAGGACTGATGATGAGATAATAAAATTTTGCCGAAACGTCTCGTTAAGTAGTGAAACTCGGACTCTTTTCATTTTTGGCTGCTCTTGCTCTTTTTCTGTTGTATAGGCTAGTACTTCTTAAAGTAGTGAGCCGCAGCCCCCTAGGGAGCCATGGATTACCCGAAGAGGGGCCGCGAAGAGTCGCAAAAAAACAAAAAACAAATAAATGTTAAATAAGTTTAAATTTGCTCAAGGGCTCACATCTTGTTGGTACGTGGATGGCGACCACGAGCTGCTCGAGCTGGGACAGGCAGTCCTTTAGTTCTTTAAATGTCTGTCTCTTCCCTCCTCCTTTCAACAGACGTCAGACCGTACGACGGACCGGCCTGTCCTATTTCTTCCGGTCGTAAAAATAGATAGGGTTGGGGGAAAGAGTCAAGTCCGCTGACCCCGCATCGCGGGATTAAGGAGAGAAGAAGAAGTTAAATAATTTTAAATGCAACTGCTTATAACATAGCCCAGGGTTTTTTTTAACTTGTGTAGTTCGTGGACTCCCTATTATAACTTTTTTTCTCGTGGACCCCTTTCTAATTGTAGCATTTTATGTCACCCCTCAAGCTTGATTTTCGAATCAGTATGAATATCTTGGTGTATATGTATAATGTAATTTGAATTTTTGGTTCAATAATATACTACAAGTAAAAATAGTCTGCTATGCACTTCAGTACAAAGCATTTCAATACTCTATAATAAAATGAATATTTTTTTTATATAAATTAAATTAAATAGCTTTCATTTTATTAAATTCCAGTGTATATTTTGTTTAAAATATATAATACAAATAATTTTTGAACTAGAATTGTTTCTCGGACTCCCAGCAATTACTTCTCGGAACCACAGTTTAAGGGGGTTCAGGAGCGACGTCTAAACTTACTTTAAAAAAAACTAGACTATTATAAGTAATTTTTCAATGCGGGTTTTTTTTAAATGAATTAAATTCATAAGAGATTATTGGGACATCGAGCTATAATTTTTTTAATGACTTATTAAAAAATTAATTTTTTTGTTATCAAGCAAATACAAAAAAACAATCTGTCCCAATAATCTTTAATTTTTTTAAATTTAAAAATGAATTTATTGTTATTATTAATCACATATTAATTAAGAAATTTTTAAAATAAGCTTAGATGATTTATTTAAAATTCATCTGTCAAATCAGTTCAGCATTCGTAGATTAGATGGCAGGCTAGTCTAACAGCTGATCCCCTAATAGCAAATATCTGGCCTATATTTATATATTCTTATGCTTTTACAAAAGATACATAATATATAATAACATTTATAAAGTATTTATTGTTAAAAGATCAATGAAAATCAACCAAATGCATTAAATATTATTAGCTACCATTCTGACATCTCTTGGCAAATTTTTGAATTACATGATTTTTGGGCTTACTTTTTATGACACACTACGCCATCTTATCGGGAAAAACATTCGTAACACTTTCAGTCCTATCCCGCCTTAAGAAACCCTGACATCGACTATTGATTTAACCAATCCAAGGGGGCCAAAAAAGTTCAAGAAGCACTGGACAAATAGCCACAGACTTCATTGATAAATAATTATTATTAGGATGCTATCTACAAACTCTAGATAGAGATTTGGATATATCTATTTCCTTATTTAGAGAAGTCATTTTACTTTCTCGTACTCTATATATGAAATATATAGAGAGAGAAAGTATTGCGATCATGTCAAAAATTCGATGTCGAGATTTTGATGGATATACATGTTTTGAGGTCCCCTGAGTCCAAAAAAGTGGGTCCCGCAAATTGGTCTCTGTGTGTGTGTGTGTGTGTGGACAGATTTTTAGCATGAAGGAGTTGAGCTAGCGGATTGAAATTTTATATGTAACTTAGGTACCTTTGAAGAATCTCAAAATAAGCTTTTGAACAAAATCGGCCAAAAAGTACTAGTACTTTACTGATGTACTTTTTCAGTTTTTTTCGATTTTCTCAAAATTCCTTCCAAGGATTTTTTTTTAAATTCATAAATCAACTATTTTTTAGATGCTCTTTAAAATGTATATTCTCATTTTGCCGTTGAAATCTTCTGAAGACCACTTTACTCTTGTTCTTCATAGGAAAGATAGAAATGGTTGCCATGGTAACGGAATTTAAATCTTTTTCTTTTTATTAGATTAAAAATCAATTATTATTTAAATTCCCATTTTTTTTAAATTTATTTGTGTCTTTAATTGTTTCAAAGAAAACATATATGTCTCTCTCTCACTTGCAAACTTTATCGTCTCTCTCTACTCTTTTTTACTTTCTCGTACCCTATATATGAAATATATAGGAGAGAAAGTATTGCGATCATGTCAAAAATTCGATGTCGAGATTTTGATGGATATACATGTTTTGAGGTCCCCTGAGTCCAAAAAAGTGGGTCCCGCAAATTGGTCTGTGTGTGTGTGTGTGTGTGTGTGTGTGTGTGGGGTGTGTGTGTGTGTGCGTGCGTGCGTGTGTGTGTCTGTGTGTGTCTGTGTGTGTGTGTGTGTGGACAGATTTTTAGCATGAAGGAATTGAGCTAGCGGATTGAAATTTTATATTTAACTTAGGTACCTTTGAAGAATCTCAAAATAAGCTTTTGAACAAAATCGGCCAAAAAGTACTAGTACTTTACTGATGTACTTTTTTAGTTTTTTTCGATTTTCTCAAAATTCCCTCCAAGGATTTTTTTTTTTTAATTCATAAATGAACTATTTTTTAGATGCTCTTTAAAATGTATATTCTCATTTTGCCGTTGAAATCTTCTGAAGACCACTTTACTCTTGTTCTTCATAGGAAAGATAGAAATGGTTGCCATGGTAACGGAATTTAAATCTTTTTCTTTTTATTAGATTAAAAATCAATTATTATTTAAATTCCCATTTATTTTTATTTTATTTGTGTCTTTAATTGCTTAGGAGAAAACATATATATATCTCTCTCTCTCACTTGCAAACATTATCGCCTGTCTCTCCGCCTTCTCTCATAGGCCTAATGTTAATTTCCTATAGGGATTTGTATGTTAATTTCGATTCAAAAGGGGGTCCCCTTTGGAACTTTTTAGGCATTTAAAATTTTTTTTTCCAATTCTTATGAAATTTTGTATTTATTTACGATTCTATATTGTGTATAAAATGTCTAAATATGAGATTAAAATTTTGAAAAATAACCATAGTTTATTTCAAGCAGTCAACATTTAAAATGCAAGTTTGAAACTAAAGTGCTATCGGAAACTAAATATTTCTCGACACAAAAAATCTGGTGTGACCAGCACGGTGCACAACTTTCTCTTACCGAAGGGTAAGAGAAAGTTCTGTGCTGTGCGCCAGTCACACCAGATTTTTTTAAATTCCCTTTCCACCTTATCTTCGCATAGGAACAATGTTAATTTCCTATAGGGATTTGTATGTTAATTTCGATTCAAAAGGGGGTCCCCTTTAGAACTTTTTAGGCATTTAAAATTTTTTTTTCCAATTCTTATGAAATTTTGTATTTATTTACGATTCTATATTGTGTATAAAATGTCCAAATATGAGATTAAAATTTTGAAAAATAACCATAGTTTATTTGAAGCAACATTTAAAATGCAAGTTTGAAACTAAGGTGCTATCGGAAACTAAATATATCTCGACACAAAAAATCTGGTGTGACCAGCACGGTGCACAACTTTCTCTTACCGAAGGGTAAGAGAAAGTTGTGTGCTGTGCGCCAGTCACACCAGATTTTTTTTTTTTGTGTGTGTAATTTTATTCTATTAATATAAACGAAAGTGAAATTAAATAAAAAGTGTAGATGAAGGAGAAAGAATAATGTCCAGTTGATGAGTTGAGTTCACTGTCAGTTCCATTTTTTTCACATAATTTTTTTTTTTAATAAAATACATCAAGGTAAAAATTGCTTGTTTTATTTCCATCAACCACACGACGTAAAAATAAAATATGATTTAGAGTGCAATAAAAATATTATGATATGGCAATCATCAATTAGAATATCAGCTAATAAATTATGGTTGGTAATGTGTATATATATATATATATATAGTCGGACACAGTGTGAAAGAGGAGGTGCGTTTGTATGTTCTTTTTATGGTTGAATGCTTAATGGATGTTCCATTTGTTTTGTTTGACGATTTATAACTAAATACAGTAGGGGAGGTCAAACTTTGAAGGAGGAGGTTTTCATGAAACTATGTTCTTTACACATACCATCCCCATTATGAGCTTATTAAGATAAATGTCGGAATTTGCAAAGTCTCTAACTTGGGACATGATAATAAGTAGAAATGGTTAGGTTAAGTAGGTAACATGAACCTCAAATTATAATTTTTTTAGAAAATGAAATATAGAATCATGAATGAATAATTCATTAGTTTGTAATAGTTAAAATAAGTTTGTTCAATCAAACAAAAACTCAGTGGGGTTAAAATAAAACTATATATAATTTTCTATTTCTCTCTATAGACGTGACGTAGTCATGACGTAGGCCGTTCACCAACACAATATTCAAGCAATGTAATAAAATCTCTATATTATAAGATTTTAACCACTTTCCCATTTTTAATTTTGTCATTTTTCTAATTTAATTTTTTTCTCCCTTATTTCTTTTAACAACCCCCAAATTTTTTTACCAGTTTTTCCGTCATACATTATTACAACTTTTTCTAATTGACAACAATACAAAATTTCTGATTGTTTTCTCAATAATGATACCGAAGTGTCATTTTTTCAATCGATTTCTCGATTTGGGAACACTTTATCTTCTACTTCTTTTTTCATAATGAATAAAATATATTTAATTTAATTCTTCTATGTTTTATATCAATGCTTACACACCTTATCATTATTCTGATCTAAAAATTTACCCATAAATTATTTATCCAGAAAATTATAATATCTATGTTGGCTATAAATATTGAATATATAAAAAAATTTTAGTATTCAATTACGTGACTTACTTAATCATACCAGATATTTATATTTTTTCATGTGTAAAATTTTGAAATAAACTATAAAATAATCTGGATTAAATTATTTAAGCTTCTACGATAGTTATTATTACTTTCTCCTACCTATATATAGAAAAAGTATTGGAGTCATGTTAAAAAATCTATGTTGAGATTTTGATGGAAATACAAGTTTCGCGGACCTCTGAACAGTGGCGTAATTTGGGGGGCAGGGGCATTTTCCCACCCCCAAGGGCTCTGATTTTTATAAAATTTTATATTATTCTAAATAAAATATTTCAAAATATATCTACCAGTATATAGGTTAACTGCAAAATTAAACAGTTAATTAAATTAAATATCTTTTGACCAAATTTTAGTACCTATTTGTAAGTAAATTTTAAGAAAAAAATTTGCCCCCCTCCAAGAAAAAGTTGAAATGACGCCACTCACTGCCTCTGAGTTCAAAAAAGCTGGTCCCGTAAAACGGTCTGTCTGTCTGTGAACAAAATATCTCAAGAACGAAATGAGCTAGGAGGTTTAAATTTGATATTTAAGTACAAGTACAGAATGCGCCTTTAAATTACCGAAATTAAGAAAAAAATGTGAGCTGCGCGACCAGTCACTCCAGATTACCCCCCCCCCGAGAAACACCTCTGGATCCGCCACTGATTTTGCCAGCACTTTACTCTGGTACTTCATAGGATAGATAGGAGAAATGGTTACCATGGTAACAGAATATTCTATTAAAATTTTCCCATCTTTATAAAATTTTACATCTTTAATTCTTATATATCGATGGAAACTAAATATATATCGGCACAAAAAAATGCACAGAACACAACTTTGAATTACCGAAGGTAAGAGAAAGCTGTGCGATCAGTCACACCAGAGTTTTTAATTAGATCACCTTCACACTTTATTACTCATTGAAAATTATTTGAAAATATCTGACAAATTTCCTATGCAAGTAGAATAAAAAGTCAAACACTTGCTTAATTTTAATTAAATTCCGAATTCGTCTCAATAGAAAAATGATATTTAAAATTTGATAGGGTCTGTGATTAAATAATATTACAATCCCGTCATTTACTCTCATTTATCGAATAAATTCAAATGTTTAAAGAAGAGGCTTTACAAAAACAAGCTCTGGTCTTTTCAATATTCAAATATCAAGAGAAAAGGAATCTTTTTTAAGATATTATTAATAAATTCTATTTTTGCTTTAGATTTTTTTTTTTATTTGTGTGAAATTAATATCGTTATTGCTCGTATAACATTCATTTCGAAAATGTAATTATATATTCACGGTAAAGAAGAGATTAGAGTAAGAAGTTGTGTTAGTATTACAAAAAATAGGATAAAAATGTTTTTATCCACTCTCTTTTTCTTTTTCTTTCTTTCAAATACACCAACATACCCTACGTATACTGTATATCTAATAAAACCTATACTTGGCATTTATTTCTTTCCTTTTATTTTCTTTGCAAACTGAAAACAATTATTTTTTTTTATTCAGTGCTTCAGTTTACTCCGAGGCAACAAAACAAAGCTTCTAATCGTCTGACTTTTGAGTTGAATTTTCAATTCCAAACACGGACCACTCATAGATTATAGAAAAAAGGTGTCTTTGGAAAAGTGAATTTTTCACTATTCAAATTTAATGAACAATTTCATAAGCCAAGTTTGGAAATGTTAAAAAGAAGCTGGAGATTATATGCTAATTATTATGAATATTTTACTAAATATAGGGGAAGGTGTTTAACCAGTTTTTACTTAAAAATTTTTGAAGACAAACAAAAGCTTATGTAACACCAAGAATGACTTCAACTTATTATCTATACAATACATATTTTTTAATTTCTTTTAAAAAGTTTTAAACCTTTTTTTTAATAAAGAAAATTTTTTACACAGTGGTCAAAGGTACAACAATTGTACTTTTGACCAGGCAGTGTTGTACCTTTGATTAGCATATGAATTCAGGCTAAAATGGGTTAAATAAAACAAATCTGCAATCTGTTGCATAGTTGCAACTACAAGGCAGTTGATCATTAATAACATAACTTAAAAAAAAACGGTGTTTTTATTGATTTTTTTAGACCAAACAGTCATAGACGAAAGAAGCTGCGTAGTCAACTTAAATCAAAAAGCAAATGTCCACACGAGCAATGTCCCGCCTACGGTAGATAGAAGGAAATAAAGAGAAGGAGAAGGTGGGCGTGGCCTCGCACTACATCGGCTAATCTCGCCTTCCTCCGCCGTCACTCGGGCGCTGGGAACGCATTTTTGTTAGGAACGCATTTTTGTTTCGTTACATTTTCTTCCAATTCACCCTGCGTAAGCCGCGTTAAAGAACTTCGTTCCAATATTTTCGTCTGAATCAGCATACAAAAAAATCTTTTTTGGTGAATTAAAATTTAGGGCCATTACTGGGCATATGGGGGAGATTCCAAAAATGCTTTCAGCTCTAGTTTTAGAGATAAAGAGAAAATTATATTTTATATTATAAATAGAAAATAGAAAATAAATGCTCTAAAATGGCTCTTATTTTTGAATTTCCTATATTTTCTTAATGTGTTGCCCCTTAAAAATACGCAGATAGTTGAAATACATCGAAATATATAGTTTCATCTCAATCGGAGGTGGTTTAGTGGTACAAAACACGGCTAATACAAATTCGAAAAAAAAAACGAATTTTTAACTTTGGACAACCCTAATACAATTTTTACCATTCCTAAAGGCAAAAAACTTATAATTAATTCTATAGTTCTTCAAGTTTCTAAAAATCATTCATTTGTGCAAATCAGTTATTTATTACCTTTCGATATCACATCGAAACCTAAGAAGTATATACGTTTGCTTAATACCCATCAATTTTATTCAATATTTAATATGATATAATAAAAATATCCTTGGGTTATTGATTATATATTTCAATTAATAATTGATATTTTCATTTCTTAAAGAAATTTGATAAATGTTCATTTAATGACTTACAAAGTTTATTTGTTATATACACAAGGCTATTATTGGCTTCTTTATCCGTCTTATAAATAGGATTGGTGGAGTTAATTATTTATAAATAATATTAATATAAATGTTTCAGCTAGCCACTGAAAGATCTGATAGGTCATTGATTTATTCTCCCTCTCTCACACTTAAAATGTTATTAAGAATAATTTTACTTCTTAACTGTATGTAAAGACCAGTGAGCTTTATATATATTTTTATATATTTACAAACAAATGAAATTCTATGATTTGCTTGTATTAATATATAAATTTATGTATTATAATTTTTACAAATTACATTTTATGTAATAAAGCTAATTTTAGCTCTGAACTGTCTGATGATACCAAGAACGTCTCTAATTTTTATTGATAGTTTTATTATGCAGAAGCTCCTTAATTGACTGACTCCTCCTCTTCCATTTAACATCGGATATCACAGCTACTTTTCAACTACTACAGGGAAAATATAATCTATCTTTTCAATGGAGTAAAAGAATAAATTGAACTTCAAACAACTTTTGGGCGGATAAGTGTTAGTACATTTAAAGACTATGTAAAAAATACGGTAATTGATTTAATTTTTTCAAGAAAATCTAAAAAAAAGTACATCATTAAAGCTTAGCCTGGCCGATTTTATTCTTCGGCAGAACTGGGTTCGGGTATTTGTTAAATGTAAACGATAGCATCAATAACGCCTGGTTACTGGATACCTTTTACTAGAAAATGTATTCAAATACATCACTTCCAAAATATGATTCCACTAATGAAATTATTTGCGCTATCATGAATGTCGTTTTGTGAAATGAAGTTTTGTCTCTTGGAATGGGAGTGAACCCCTGACCTCTAGCACAAAAATTCTACCAGAGGTTAGGAATTTCTAATAAACTATCTTATGCAGCTCAAATAGTTGACACTGTTACCCTGGTAGGAATGCACAATTGGGCCAAGCCTCGGACCAGGCTTGGACCAATCGTGCCGAGCATCGGGCGAGGTTTGGGGCAAGCCTTGGCTAACCATTGGGCGAGGCTTGTTTCAAGCATTGGAATGATAACAATGTACCCAGCCTTGGGAATCAAAAAAACGAAGGTTGGCCCAAGCCTCGAGAATCAAAAAAACCAAGGTTGGCCCAAGCCTTGGAAAACAAAAAATGGATGGTCGATCCAAGCCTCGAGGAAAAAAAAGTTGTTTCTCGAGAGATTTGAACTCGAGCTTTTTGGTTTTGTTTGTCATTTGTCAATGCCTTTACGCTCTCGTACACAGTTGTTAAATTAATATGACTCTTTTTTAAGCTATTTGATTTGCCTTTTATTTTAGATAAATAAACTTAATCAAACAATCACCAGATTTAAAATATATATTACTGTTTTTTCAATTAATAGTACTTGATTTAATCTAATTTTTTTTTTTTTTTTTAATTATATGATGGGTCAATTAACCATTGGGCCAAGCCTGGTCCGAGATAATATTATATTATTAAACCGAGCCTTGGGTAGTGACCATTGGGCCAAGCCTCGACTACCCAAGGCTCGGTTTAATAATATAATATTATTGGGCCAAGCCTCGGTCCAGGCTTGGTCCATTCGTCTTCCCAAGGCTCGGTTTAATAATATAATACCATTGGGCCAAGCCTCGGTCCAGGCTTGGTCCATTCGTCTTCCCAAGGCTCGGTTTAATAATATAATACCATTGGGCCAAGCCTCGGTCCAGGCTTGGTCCATTCGTCTTCCCAAGGCTCGGTTTAATAATATAATACCATTGGGCCAAGCCTCGGACCAGGCTTGGTCCATTCGTCTTCCCAAGGCTCGGTTTAATAATATAATACCATTGGGCCAAGCCTCGGACCAGGCTTGGCCCAATGGTCACTACTCAAGGCTTGGCAAATGACAACTGGCCCAAGGTTCGGCCAATTGTCAGCATTGGCAATTCCTACCAGGGTAATGCCGGTTTGAAAAGTCTAATCGAATTATTAAACATAAACACATCTAATTACAATAAACTAACCCACTAGCAAAAAGACAAACATGTGCGACTTGGCTTACGATTTCTCACGGCAGTATGCCAGGCAGCAAGGGGTACCTACTGGGCGGCTCAAGCGCAGAATGAATAAAAAATGTATCCGTGATAACTTGAAAGAAGCAAATACTTGTGTAATTATCTGGCGGATAGGAATAACGGATACAATGTTTAAAATTCTGTTGTGACTGGATGCACAGCACACAACTTTCTTTTACCTTCGGTAATCGAAAGTTGTGTTCTGTGCTTGTCATGCCACATTTTTTGTGTGGGCATATATTTAGTTACCGTCGATATATTTGAATTCAAGAAGTAAAATTTATAAACATGGGAAAATATTTATATTTTGTTACCATGGTAACCATTTCTCCTAACTTTCCTATGAAGTACAAGAGTAAAGTGGTCTTCATAAGATTTCAATGGCAAAATGAGAATATACAGTTCAAAGAGCATTTAAAAAATGAATTTTAATCAGAATCGTTGGAACGAATTTTGAGAAAAAACTTAAAAAGTGAATCAGTAAAGTACTAGTACTTTTTGGATGATTTTGTTCAAAAGCTTCTTGTCACGTCCCAGGAGAGTGCCTAACTTAAATATAATTATAAAATTTCAACCTCCTAGCTCTTCCTTCTTTAGATATTTTGTTCACAGACACACACACACACACACACAGACAGATCATCTTGCGAAAACAGGGGACTTCAAAACGTGTTTATCCATCAAAATCTCGACATCGAATTTTTGACATGAAACCTTTCTCTCTATATATTAACATATATAGGTAAGAGAAAGTAAAGAGTATTCGAATACACCATTCGGATACATAAAACTTATCCGGATTTTGTATCCGAATAAAAAAAGTCCCAGTTTAATTTGTATGAATCAAAAAAATAAAATAAATGTATTTATTTTACTTATATATTTTTTATATATGGGCTGACTCAAATAGAATTCGAGAGAAGCAATAACTGATAAATCAATTAGTTAATTAAACAAACACCAATGAAAAAAGGACTATGAGATGGGGAATGAAATAATTGCGAATGAGAAAAGACCAAACTGCATCTATTTATTCTTCGGCTATATATCAATCAGTGCATGTGGTGCGCGTTAATTGTGGCAAATTAACCTCAATTATCCCAGATTGGCGTTGCAGCAGGGGACGTGGAAACCAAACGACACGACATCATGCTATTTGCCGTCCCACCCTCATCGTTCAGCCAGAAAAAAACATTGATCATTTCAACAAGAGAAGAGGACAATGATATTTTCCCCGGTCAGTTTTATGATCAAATTCTTTCAGTAACAAATAAAAAAAAAATAGATTTCATAAAAATCAGAGATTTTATGTCATGAATTCTTAATGAGTAGAAAAATAGAGATGTATAATGAAAAGATGTCATTTTATTAAAGGAATTTTTCAAATGATAAATTATATATTTAGTAATAAAAATAAATTATGATAATAGCTCCGTCATCTTAATGGAGAAATTTTCAAACATTTTTTTGAGCCTCCTCATTTGCAGATTTGTAAATAATTTTGAATTCTTAAGGTGGTATATAGATTGCCAACCCTTAAAAAACCCCTGTACGAAATAAATACGAGATATCTTTAATGTTTTTTGAAAAAAAAAGTAATTTTTTTTTATAATAACTCATATCCACTCCGTATTCCTGGCGACATGTATAAAATATTTAATTATTAATTAAGTTAATATTCAAAAGATTTAAAAATAAAATTAATATTTGTATTTTTTATTTTCCTTAAAAAAAAAAAGAAGAATATTAATTACCTTTAATAAGACGCTAACGAGGGATGACGGCATGATCGGGGTGAGTGGCACTGTATAAGATAAATACCCTAAAGCCAAGAGGGAGTGGGAGAGATCCTTGCATCCTGCTCAGCTCGTTCTCGCCTGGCCTCTCGGCAACAAGACCCAACGAGATGTTTTTGTCTTTCTTTCTTCTTCTCTCTATAAAAAAGAATCAAAATAAGACCTATTTTAGTAAAAAATAAAAAAATACTTTTTACTTTATTCTAATAATATTTTAGAGTTTAAAAAAAATGATAACAGATTATTTGAAATTTCCGGAGTAAAAATCTGGTGTGACTGTCTCTTACCTTCTGTAATCGAGAGTTGTGTTCTGCGCTTATCCCACCAGATTTTTCGTGTTCGATGAATAGATGCCAATAGATGACCCTTAAGACAAAATGTTTTCTTTATTTGTATTATTATATGTATTTATTTAACCAGAATGAAGAAAATACAAGTCATCTGAAAAATATAAAATGTAAAATAGTTTTGCTCCTTTTATTATAATAACAATAACTATTATAAATGAAATTTACTTATAATTCGAAAAACCGGAAGGTTTTTTTTTGGGCCTCCTTCTCCCCTCATAGCCCACCAATCCTCACCAAAAGTTACCTAAAAAAAAAAAAAAAAATATTAGTTTAAATATTTTGATTTATCACTTAATGAAAATTTACTTACCTTTGAAATTTTTTGTTGCTTTAAAAATTAATCTTGAAGACTTCTTTTAAGTATATGCACTTCACAATACGTATTTATAAAATGTATTAAAAATATATAGCCCGTGACCCGTGGCTCAGAGAGAAGATACTAGCTTCTCGTGCCTAAGGCCCCGGATTCACTTACCGTCCCAAGCGAGAAAAATTTATTTCATTTGACTTGACTACAAATCATAAATGGAGATGGGGTCTAAATGGCCTTAGATGCCGAAAAAGACCTCAAATAAAAAAAATAGAAAATTTTACTGAACTGATCACCACAAGTTTATATAAACAGTGGCGTACCTAACCCCAAAAAGGTAAAATTGAAGGGGCGCCTTTAATTTGTATTTACTTACTGTGTATATTAAAAGATCCAAAACAACAAAATTCGATGCGTTGAAACCAATAGATGATAATGATACACTCTTATGCAAAAATGTTCTCTTCATTTGTATTATTAAATAAGTTGATGTTTTTATTTAACCAAAATGAAAACAAAAACGTCAAGGAAATACAAGTCCTCTGAAAAATATAAAATTTGAATTAATTTTGCTCATTTTATTTTAATAATTGTATATGAAATTTACTTACTTATTGAAAGTTCGTGTAATACTTAATCTTGACAACTTCTTTTTTTCTTTAAAATAAAACAAAAACAAAATTCGGAAAAAATTCAATGAAAAATATAATACACTTCACGAACAATTCTTTTTATTATTCGCATTAAAAGGAGTATGTGAAATTTAAAAAAAGAATTGCGATTTATAATCGGAAAAACCCGTAAGTCGGGTGCCTGAAGAAATCTTATCAGTGAGAATGAACGTGATTTTTGGATTACGAGTAAACGAGAGACCAGGGGGCTGAAAGAGATCCTACCTAGCCTAATTAAAATACGAACGAATTGTAATTGTATATACCCGGTCCCCACCATCAGATCGGCGGGGCCCTCGGGCCTGTCCCTGGCCTTAAGGGTATGCGTTATTTACATCCAGGCTAGCCCTGGAAAAACGACATCCCTCCCTGACTCTCGTTTACCCACCTCAGACCCTCCCTCAAAGGTACAAAAACATCAGACTCCCTTTGCGTCATAAAGACGTCTTTTCGCAAACACAAGAACACTTGAGAACCTGAGCCTCAATCTGTCAATCAGATCTGACCGCATCTCCTTAGGAACCGATGAAGAATATTATCGTAGATTTCTTCACTATTAGTTTCATGCAGAGTAGCTACAAGTTCAAAAATAAAATCCCTCTCGTTGGCATGGTGCATCCCTCCACCCCTCTATATTTAAACTATTAAACTACAATTTAAGATGTGAAAATGAATTTTCAAATTTATAGATCGAGTAAATACATTTAAATTTGTATATAAATCGCACCTTAAGTTCTAGGTACCAAGTTGATGATATCCCTCGGTGCAGGAGAGAGAGGCATCCTCTCTCCCGATGCAGCTGGGGAGGTAGTCTATCTAATTTTTTATAAAATTTGAAAAAAAAATTAAGTTAAATTTTTAGCAAAAAATTTATATAAAATTTGAAAAAAAATTAAGTTAAATTTTTAGCAAAAAATTTATATCAAATTTTTGAAAAGTTTTTATAAAATTTGAAAAAAAAACAAATTAAGTTAAATTTTTAGCAAAAAATTTATATCAAATTTTTGAAAATTTTTTTAATGAAATCCAAATTTAATTAAAAAATTAGAAATAAAAATTTTAAAATGCAAATTAATTAAAAGTGAAAATCATTTATAATTTATTCATTAAAACGATTATTTATGAAAAATATCTATTAAAAAAAAAAAAAATTATTATTGATTGATTTTAAAAAAGAGCTAATTCTATTTGGGATCAGCTGAAAAGAAAATAACATCCTAAAAAAGCTAACCTAATCTAGCCCCTTCAAAATTCTTGCACCATGCAATTATTACCTTTGATACCGTCTCGGAGTTCTGTAACAAAAAGAAAAAACAATTCATTAGAAACATATAATTAATTTATGTTAGATTATTAGATTTATGAATTTATATTTATTTATGTGTGTGTGTGGGGGGGGTTAGGAGGGTGCATGTTACCACCAGAGTATGAAATATTTACCTCTCGGGGTATTGAAGGTCACTCGAAGCTCCTGCACTCGTTGCGTTGCGCTCAGCTTCTCAGCTTCGAAGTCCACTTGCACTGGTGAGGCACACACACTAACACAAATCTGCAAAAGAAAACATCTATTAGAATCTCACTCTCTTATCAAAAGATATCAAAAGAAATTTGGATTAATTAATTGGAGAAGAAATATTCTTAGGTAAATATAAGAAAGTACTAAACAAGAAGTAAATTTAAGTTTCAATTCTTATAAGAATTAAGAACGAAGTATGATGAGTGCTGTGCTACCAGTCACACCATATTTTTATAATATTTAGATGCATTTGTGTGTAAGTGTGAAAGGGTATGTGTTACTAGAATATGAAAAAATGTACTTACCCTTGGGGGGGGGGGGCAGTGAAGCTCCTTGCATTACTTGAATTCAGTTAAAAAATTCTAAATGCACCGGCTAAACACCAATCTGAAAAAAAAGAAAATCGTTTAGAATCTCTCTCTCTTTTCAAAAGATATCAAAAGAATTTGGAAAAAAAAGTTCTATTTATGTCGAATGAAAAATGGTTGATAAATAAATTGGACAAAAAAAAATAAATGTCTTAGGGCCGGTTGCTTCATCCTGGGTGAGCTTGTTAGCCCCGACTTTTTTTGTAGTGCAGAAACCCACTTCAGTTTTATTTTTATAGTAAAATATACGATATTTCATCATTTTATTGCTAAAAGAAGTATTCTAGAAGTACATATATTTGTTATTTTACCTTATATTCTACTTATTTTATCAATAAAATGATGAAATGTTGTATATTTTATAAAATATGTTATAGGCTAGGGCCCGCTTGCATCAGATCTCGTCGCCATATTTAGCCCTGAGTTAACCTCACTTTTGAGTAATTTCATATAGATATATGGGGAATTGGAGCCAAGGTCCGGGCTAAAGTTAGCCCAGACCCAAAGGTGGGGCTAAGATTTAGCCCTGGGTTGACACGTACGAACATGTATTATGAACCTAACTTCACCAATATAAATGTAAAAAATAATATAAATGCAATATGGAATCTACCGTTTTTTTGTTATTAATCATTTTATGTCAATCAGGATTATACTCGTATATCCAGGATATATTGCAAGTTGTTGAATATTCTCCTAACTTCATCTAAGGCATTGCACATGTCTTGTTAATAAAACTATTTGTTTTCAAATTGAATGCAAATTGATATAATATTGATATTAAATATTTACATAAATATTTTCAGTTGATATTACTTCTTGTTAGGTGAAAATAAAAGGTATATTTCTTTTTGAAATTATCTTTATTTGGGCCACACAGCTGGCAATTTGTCAAAATAGTTGTGAAGATTGGAACAATTGACTAATTGTTATGTGAACACTAATAAATCTTGTTTATTTTTTTGAAAATTTTCAAATTTTAGCAAAAAAAAATTAAATTCTTATATTTAAATGTATATTAATAATATTTATTTAAATTATGGGTGATAATATCAATTTTTATTTTTAATAATTTTTATAAGATGCCTTAATGGAGTTCCAAACTTCACAAACAGAACATGATTTGTTCCCTCGGAAGAGGGTTTCTGCATTACAAAAAAAAGCCATTTAGCCCGGGGCTAACAAACTCACCCAGGATGAAGCAACCGGCCCTTAAATAATTAATAAATAATCTAAGTAAGTGTTAAGTTAAAATATAAAAAATAATTTATAAATTAAAATTTGATGAATAGATCAAAAAAATATATAAAAAGTAATGAGTCTTATTTCTAGCAACTTGTATTCGCTTGGCCTTACTGAAACTAAAAGCAAAAATCTCTGAGCTACAAGCTCACTTCTAAGTTACAAAGAATCATCACGCTCGATCCGGATCTATCCATTCGATGGACTTAATCATTTGGGATTACACAAATTTCAAAGAAGCGTTTACCTATAACAGATTTGTTTTATATTTAAGGGACTAAAAATCCGCTCTCTATTTACTATTGAAGTCAAGGGGATATTAAAATATTTAATTCGATAAAGTGTTAAATACGCAAATAAGTTTTCGGCTGGCGTAACACAGAAATAGAGATCTCGCCTCTTGTTCTATGGATCAAAGGTTCATGTCCCGAGCAATTAAATTTTTATAAATAAAATTGGCATTAAATGTTGTATATTTATATGAGAAAGTAAAAAGTGAAGTGAATGTTGAGGCACTGATTAAGAAAGAGGCCGCCACACGCGGGCCCTTGTTAGGTATTGTTTGTGAGGTTCCTATTTGAAAAAACTAAATATCAATGAGAAAAGCCCACCGAAAGCGGGGAACGCAGCTAGTATAATTTGATATATTTTGAATTTTATTTAGATCTTAAAAAAATAAATTAATGTAAAAGAGGCCGCCACACGCGGGCCCTTGTTAGGTATTTGTAAGGTTCCTATTTGAAAAAAACTAACTATCAATGGGAAAAGCCCACCGAAAGCGGGGAACGCAGCTAGTATAATTTGATATATTTTGAATTTTATTTAGATCTTAAAAAAATAAATTAATGTAAAAGAGGCCGCCACACGCGAGCCCTTGTTAGGTATTTGTAAGGTTCCTATTTGAAAAAAACTAAATATCAATGAGAGAAGCCCACTGAAAGCGGGGAACGCAGCTAGTATAATTTGATATATTTTGAATTTTATTTAGATCTTATAAAAATAATGTAATCTAAAAGAGGCCGCCACACGCGGGCCCTTGTTAGGTATTGTTTGTGAGGTTCCTATTTGAAAAAACTAAATATCAATGAGAAAAGCCCACCGAAAGCGGGGAACGCAGCTAGTATAGTATATATGATAGTATTATTTGGTATATTTTGAATTTTATTTAAATCTTAAAAAAAAAATAATTTAATCTAGGGTTGATTTGCAATCCCTTGGATTGGATTTCATCCTCCACTGCATATAAATGAATTTATTATCCTCTCTCTATTAAAAAATGGAAGTAGATATCTAAGTGTATCCTGGAGGTCGAAATTTGCCTGACTAGGTGCCCACCGAAGACAGGCGACGCAGCTAGTCAAGTTTGAATGGAGAGAGAAAAAAATCTGGTGTGACTGGCGCACAGCACACAACTTTCTCTTACCCTTCGGTAAGAGAAAGTTGTGCACTGTGCTGGTCACACCAGATTTTTTGTGTCGAGATATATTTAGTTTCCGATAGCACCTTAGTTTCAAACTTGCATTTTAAATGTTGATTGCTTGAAATAAACTATGGTTATTTTTCAAAATTTTAATCTCATATTTGGACATTTTATACACAATATAGATTCGTAAATAAATACAAAATTTCATAAGAATTGGAAAAAAAAATTTTAAATGTGTAAAAAGTTCCAAAGGGGACCCCCTTTTGAATCGAAATTAACATACAAATCCCTATAGGAAATTAACATTGGCCAAATGCGAAGATAAGGTAGAAAAATTTAAAACGCGTAGAAAGAGAGAAGATAGTTTTGTGAGAGAGAGAATGTTTTCTCCGAAAAAAAAAAAATGGGCGTTTAAATATTAATTGATTTTTAATCTAATAAAAAGAAAAGAAAAAGATTTAAATTCGGTTACCATGGCAACCATTTATTTCTCCTATCTTTCCTATGAAGCACAAGAGTAAAGTGTGCTTCAAACAATTTTGAGGGCAAAACGAGAATATACATTTGAAAGAGCATCTAAAAAATAATTGATTTTTGAATTTTAATCAAAATCGTTAGAGCGAATTTTGAGAAAATCGAAAAAAACTGAAAAAGTACATCAGTAAAGTACTAGTACTTTTTGGCCGATTTTGATTAAAAGCTTATTTTGTCGGTCCCGGGGGTGTTTAACTTAAATATAAAATTTCAGCCTCCTAGCTCAATTCCTTCATGCTTAAAATTGAACACACACAGACACACACACACACAGACACACACACACACACACACACACACACACAGACAGACAGACCATGTCGCGAAAACCACTTTTTTGGATTCAGGGGACCTCAAAACGTGAAGATCCATCAAAATCTCGACATCGAATTTTTGACATGAAACCAATACTTTCTCTCTCTATATATTTCATATATAGGGTACGAGAAAGTAAAAAACGAGAAACAAGTCATTCAATTGAATGAAAAAAGATTTAGATATAAACTGCAAGAATATTAGCCTATACTCAGGTTTGTGATCCATTTGCTAATCTATACTACATAGGCCTACCTAATAGCCCATCCAACAAACTTGTCCTGACTTGCATGCTGACCCTTGCAAGAGAGTCAAGCAGAGAGAGAGAAATCAATAAGTCTACTTTATTATTTGTCTTTAACTATTTATTTAATTAAATTAAAAAAATAAATGCACTTATCGCCTAGAAATTAACTTCGGACCACCTCCATATATATTTTGTTATATTCCCACATTGAATACATTTTTATAAAATCACAACTACGTTTATATATAATACAGTTTATATATAAATAATAATTTTTTATGAAGCCATTTATATTTCTAATATTTAAAATAATAAACCAAGTATTAATGAACGTGGAGAGAAGAAATTTACCTCAAAAGTCCTTAAAGTTTAGAAGAAACACGAATTTTTTACAGGAGCCCACTGAGGCACGTCTGGCCCAAGCGACGCCATGTCCCGAATGAAGGTTGGAATTTTTAACACGGAAGGTGCTTCACTTATCACTGCTCCCCCTCTACTAAAGCCTCTTTGACTTTGCTATTAAATATAAAGGATACTTTTCTAATTGACTTAGCATGTAGACTCGAATTGCAGCTGCCCTATGAGAAAAGATAGCCAATGGGGTGCGACCTCCGGACTAGAGCATCCGAGAGTGGGGGTGGGTGGGGGGTGGGGACGGAATCTTATACTAAAAGATAATTGGCAAAGATCCAGATTATTTCAATTAGAAAGAATATAAATTAGAAAATAATTTGAAATGGGGAATTTAAATATCATAATACATAAAACAGAGAGCAAATTTTTACTTTTAAATAAAATTTAAAAAAACTGGTGTGACTGGCGTACAGCACACAACTTTCTCTTACCCTTCGGTAAGAGCACAGTGCTTGTCACACCAGATTTTTTGTGTCGAAATATATATTTAATTTCCCATAACACCTTAATTAAAATATCTTTAAAAGAAAAATACAAAAAACAGATAGCGAATTTTTACTTTTAAAAAAAATTTTAAAAAATCTAGTGTGACTGGCGCCCAGCACACAACTTTTTCTTATCCTTCGGTAAGAGAAAGTTGGATCGAACCCGCGACGTTTGGTATAGGAGGTAGCACGCCTACCTCCTATACCAAACGTCGCGGGTTCGGACCCAGGCAGTCCGATGATTTTATTTAAGCCATTTGGATACCAGATGGCTTAAATAGAAATGTCTGACCACACAATAGATATATTCTCTACAACGGTTATCGTCAAAGTCTTAAATGGCCTAAGTTGCCGAAAAGACTGTGTGAATGTGTGTGTGAATGTGAGTGTGAATGAGAAAAAAGTGTGAATGTTTTTATAAAAAAAAAAAAAAAAGAGAAAGTTGTGCACCGTGCTGTTACACCAGATTTTTTGAGTCGAGATATATTAATATTAAAATAATAATAATTAAATTATTAATATTAATAATTAAAATATCTTTAAAAAAAAATCGAATACTTTCTCTCTATATATTTCATATATGGACCCTGTTACGCATTAGTGTGTCAAGCGCCAGGTATCGAGATTTGAGAAAATTAACATTAAAGTTTTTCTGATTTAAATTGTTTTGATTAGATTATATATCATTATTACTTTCTCTTACCCTATATACGAAATATATAGAGAGAGAAAGATTTGCGATCATGTCAAAAATTCGATGTCAAGATTTTTTTTTTGTCAATTGTGCAAGTAACATTAAATATAAATTTTTTTAGGACATATTTCATAAAAAAATACTATTAATTATAGCATTTGAAACAATATTCCGTTCTTAACTCAATTTTTAATTTTTTGGCACTTGACACACTAATGCGTCAGTGAACAAATTATCTCAAGAACGAAAAGAGTTGGGAGATTAAAATTTTATATTTAAGTTAGGCATCTAATGAAGTCCGAAACACGAAGCTATTGAACAAAATCGGTCAAAAAATAATAGTACTTTACTGATGTACTTTTTCAGTGTTTTTTTTTTTTTTTTTTTTTTTTTTCAATTTTCTCAAAATTCGCTTTACCTAAAATATAAAATTTCAGCCTCATAGCTCAATTCCTTCATGCTTAAAATTGAACACAGACACACACACACACAGACAGACCATGTCGCGAAAACCACTTTTTTTGATTCAGGGGACCTCAAAACGTGAAGATCCATCAAAATCTCGACATCGAATTTTTGACATGAATCCAATACTTTCTCTCTCTATATATTAACATATATACAGATGTAAGAGAAAGTAAAAATCTGGTGTGACTGGTCGCACAGCTAATAGCTTTCTCTAATTGAAAGTGGATAGTCACTCCAGATTTTTTATGTCGACATTATTTAGTTTCGGGCACTATGGTACTTTAAAATTCAAGATGTAAAATTTGTAAACATGTGAAAATATTTATATTTTGTTACAATGGCAAACATTTCTTTCCTATGTAGTACAAGAGTAAAATGAGAATATACATTTGTATGTCTTTTATGATATTCAATAAAATAGTCTTTCTAAAATAACAATACAATTGAATGTTAATTAAATTCCGTTTGAGCATTTACCACCTTTAAACAACTTCAGAACAGAGATCTTAATTTTGACCTGGAGCCAAAAGCCCTAACAAATATTTATCTCATGGCCTTAGAATCGACCCAACAAACATTTCAACCAATGAATTAGTTAAGGACGTCCCACCGGATTTAATCCTTGTCGATATCGCTAATATAAATGAAAGCCAATAAATTTGTTTATTGTATAAAAAACAAAGAAAATTATAATTATTTCCCCTGAATCTATAATTTTACTGACTTATTACCTTTAAATGAAAAATAGACTATATAATACAAAAGAAGAAAATATTTATAATTTTATCAGACTGGAAAAAAAAATGCAATTTTGCAAATCGATAAAAACTTTTTTCTCCTTTTTCTCTCTCTAAAATCTCCTTAACTTTCGTAATGACGAAGATTTGCCTCCGAATTCTTTGTTTTATGGGATAGGATTATAAGATCTCAAGAAGGAAAAGAACCAGAACGTTGAAATTTGATATTTAAGTTAGGTACCCCACTCGCACGGAACATGAAGCTTTTGAACAAAATCGGTCAAAAAGTACTAGTACTTTACTTATACTTTGTTAGTTTTACAATTTTCTTTAATGATTTTGATTAAAATTCATGAATCAATTATTTTTAGATGCTCTTTAAAATGTATATTCTCATTTTGGATTCAAAATTGAATGAAGCAGACTTGATTCTTGTATTTTATAGAAAAATTGATAAGAGAAATCGTTGCCATGGTAACAAAATATAATAATGTTTATAAATTTTTGATCTTAAATTTCAATCTACTAGCGGAAACTAAATATATAAACACAAAAAATTTGGTGTGACAAGCACAGAACACAACTTTCAATTACTGAAGATAATAGAAAGTTGTTTCTCACCAGATTTTTTAATTTTAAATTTAAAAATTTTTTAAAATTTTCCTAAAAGAATTTATTTTTGATTTTTTAAATAAAAAAAATTAATTTATTGTTTTCTATCAACAAATTTCTATGTAATTACGCTGAAAAAAAAATATGAATTTTCAATCGTTTTTCATATACTGTCGTGCTTGAATTTTAATATACTTTTCTTTATTATTAATTACATTTTAGGAACATGATGAAATAAACTCTAATCCACAAATATCGACCTTCTGGTTCCAGTAGCATTGAAAGCTGGCCAAATGGACACGTGCCTAAGGCCATTCAAAATGAGAAAAAAATGAATGAATGAATGAATTCCAGTAGCATCGAGGTGTCTCTTGTGATTGCACATTTTCTCAAACATGTATATGTACAGTGAGCGCCACAATTAGTCCCCAGCTGGGAGCTAGAGCCTTGAATATATGGTATAGTATATGGAAAATATGAAATAATTTTAAATTTAAAAAAGTAAAATAAAATCATCTGTACCAGATATCATTTTACCTTTTCAGTCATTAAAATTATTTTATATTTCCCATATACTATACCATATACTCAAGGCTCTAGCTCGCAGGTGGGGACTTAATTGTGGCGCTCACTGTACATGAATAAAAATTAATTGAATTAATTATTAGGAAGATAATCAGGAAATAGGTGAAGATGATTCACTCTCCTCAACAATGTGTAACTAATTTTCTTTGAATAAACGTTATACATAACATTTTGTGAGTATTTTTTCAACAAGGAACGCATTATTGTATTTATATGAGAAAAATAGTTTTGCATAACGAGTGTTTCGCTTGATTCTTGAACGAATTATGCTCGTTAAGCGACATATTTTTATAATTATTTATTTTAAAACAGAAAGTAAATCTCGTAACATAATTAAATTCTGACTATAAATCAAAGTTTATTTCGTTAGTTTTTCTTTTCTCAAGTTCTTTTTTTATAATTACATTGAAAACATAGAAAGGAAAGGTAAATTTAATCTTAGAGTGACAATTGCATTAGCCGACAGGTAGCAGCCGCGTATCCGCCCTTCGCAAGGGCTTTATTGCTTTTGTTAAACAATCTAATCAACTGTTATAAATTCAACTCATACTTGGGCAAACAAATTAAAAGTCCTATTGTCAATTCACAATTATCAAAAGTCTGATCTACCCTACCCCCTTCTGATAATTACTTTAATCAGTTAAATTTAAACTGGAAACCGTTGGCACTAGTTCAAACATTATGATTTAATGAGGTAAAAATAAAACAGAAGGTTAAATTTTAAAATATATTATAAATTAACACACCCCCTCTATTTTTCACTTGGTATTGATAAAATTTATATATTTCCACTCATAAATGTATATAAACGTAAAAAATAACATTAAATATGGTTCTAGCCAGACTAAAATATTAGTTATTTTCTTATTTATTAATATTGTATAAACTACAACCTAAATATTTGATGAGGGTTTATAACTTAATGAATGGGATTTTGAAGCTTCGTTCGTTTGCGATCAATGAATGACCTTGCGTCTTCCTAACTTTTATTTGTTATCTTTCCAGTGGCGTCATTTCAACTTTTTCTTGGGGGGGGGGGGCAAACATTTTTTTTTTCTTAAAATTTACTTACAAATATGTACTCAAATTTGGCCAAAACATATTTAATTTAATAAAGTTTAATTTTGTACAGTTTGTTTACTCGTAGATGTATTTTGGAGTATTTTATTTAAAATAATATAAAATTTTATAAAAATCAGAGCCCTTGGGAGGCAAATGCCCCCCCTGCCCCCCCCCAAATGACGCCACTGTATCTTTCCCATGTATTAATTTAGTGAATAATTAATAATAATTTAATTAATTAATTATAAATTTCAACTCTTCTAGGCAAATATATACATCTTTGGAATTTCATAACTTTTTAATTTTTTTTGTTTATTATGTCAAAAATTTGATGTCATGGAAATACATGTTTTGAGGTCCCCTGAGTTCAAAAAAGTGGGAATGTGTAGACAATTTTAAGCATGAAGGAAATGAGCTACCAGGTTGAAATTTTATATTCAAGTTAGGCAACCCCCTGAGGCGTGAAAATAAGCTTTTGAACAAAATCGGCCAAAAAGTACTAATATTTTACTGATGTACTTTTTCATTTTTTTTTTTTTTTCGATTTTCTCAAAATTCGCTCTAACAATTTTGATTAAAATTCATAAACCAACTATTTTTTAGATGCTCTTTCAAATGTATATTTTCAATTTGCCCTTGACATCTTTTGAAGCACACTTTACTCTTGTACTTTATAGGAAAAAAGTATGAGAAATGGTTGCCATTGTAACAGAATATAAATCTTTTTCTTTTTGATTAAAATTCATATAAATCAACTATTATTTATGTGCTCTTTAAAAAGTATATCAGTAAAATTTTTGGTGAAAATTGTTTGAAGTACACTTTACTGATGTAATATTTCAGATTTTTCAAATTCATTATCCGGCCCTTCCTTCCATAGAACCAATGTTAAATCCCTATGGGAATTTGCATGTTAATTTCGATTCAAAAGGGGGTCTCTGTCCCCTTTGGAAAATTTTACTCATTTAAAAAATTGTTTTCCAATTTTTATGAATTCTTGTATTTATTTGGGATTCTCTATTATGCTAGTCATCACATTATCGAACTCCAAATATTCATTAAAACAATTTTATTTAGATTCCCATACAGTATTATATAAAAAATATCAAGCAATTTAAAAAAATCAATATATCCTAGAGATATAGTAGATTACACCTTAAGAGCTGGCAAAATTCCTAATATATATAAAGAACAGTTATTATCCCTCCAAAAGTCTTAACTTCTTATATTACTTTCAGAATGAGGGTAAAAAGTTGCTCTTTTCGAAGAAACATTTCTTGAACATGTTCGATTGCCAAAGTGCATTAAGTGAATTGGATAAAAATTTATCTAGTATTTATTATTTATTTAAAAAAACATTTCAAACATCGGACATTAAAGCAACACATGTTAATAGAATGAGAGAAAAATTTATTAGGAAAGACTAATGAATTGATACAGAAAATAAATGAATGTTCTAGTTTAAGGGGGTTCAGGAGCGACGTCTAAACGTACTTAAAAAAAAAACTAGACTATTATATGCGGTTTTTTTTAAATGAATTAAATTCATAAGAGATTTTTGGGACATCAAGCTATGATTTTTTTAATGACTTTAAAAAATTATCGTAATTAATTTTTTTGTTATCAAGCAAATACAAAAAAACAATCTGTCCCAATAATCTTTAATTTTTTTTAAATTTAAAAATGAATTGTTATTATTAATCTAAGAAATTTTTAAAATAAGCTTAGATGATTTATTTAAAAAACCAACACTGTCTAATTAGTTCAGCATTCTTACAATAGATGGCAGGCTAGTCTAACAGCTGATCCCCTAATAGCGTATATTTGGCCTATATTTATATATTATTATGCTTTTATAAAATATTCATAATATATAATAACATTTATAAAGTATTTATTGTTAAAAGATCAATGAAAATCAACTAAATGCATTAAATATTATTAGTTACAATTCTGACATCTCTTGGCAAATTTTTGAATTACTTGATTTTTGGGCATACTTTTTATGACAGACTACGCCATCTTAGCGGGAAAAACATGCGTAACCACTTCGTTCCCGTTCCCCCTTAAGAAAGATCGGTCGAAAATCTTTTAATATAAACTTGTTTCATCTTTATTCAAAAACAAAACAGACTAAGTAGTTATATTTTAGATAATATAGACATTGAAAGTTAAAATAATTTCATTTTCTTTTCATAAATATTAATGAACGAATGGATTGAAAGTTTCGTAAAGACGCAAATGTCAATTTTACTAGAAAAATCTTATTGTATATTAAAGAGTTATCTTTTAGGGAATATTTCTTACAAGAGAAAATAAAACCGCTTTTAAAATAATCTACTTTTGATAATTACCAAAATGATAAATTCTCTTTTAAATTGAAAAATAATAAGATCAATAAATTTTCTTCGAAACAACTTTTTTTTACTAGTCGGACTATTAGAGTAGCATAATCGGCGAAAGGGAGATCAAAATCCTTGCCTATCGTAATAATCGCACCACGATCCCATTCTTCAAACAAAATGTATATATACTACAGGGCGTTTCATAATTATAACCCACATTCAAATTTTTAAAATGCTTAATAGTTTTTTGACTGAGAAAATACTTTTTGTTTAAATTTAATCCAAAAAAATGACTGAGAACAAGACCTGATCCAGAGATCCTCGGGGCGGGGTAATCTGGTGTGACTGGTCGCACAGCACACAATTTTTTTTTACTTTTGGTAATTTAAAGGTGCATTCTCTACTTGTTTACCAGACTATATATACAAATCAAATTTTTAAAGTTTTATATTAAAAAAAAATTTGTATTCCAAAAAAAAAAATATTTTTTCAAATCTCTGGGGGGGGTAATTATTTCCTTAACCTCCCCTGTATCCGCCCTTGACTGAGAAAACTTTTTGTAACGTTTTCCTGAAATTAATTTCATTATACTGATATTTTTGGTGAAATAAAGAAAAAAAGGTCATTTTTATGCGTTTCATAATTATAACCGATATTGGATATTTAACAAAATAAACTATTTTCGATGTAAAGTGACGCCGAGAGGATAAATTCAAATATAGAAGGCTATTTTTTCGGCAGGGTTGGATGAAAAAAATAATTGTATTTTTTTTTTTATTCAATTCTGTCGAAAAAATAGCCTTCTATATTTAAATTAAACTATTTATTTCAATAAATTTTGATCATTTTTACAATTTAATAATTAAATGGACCTCCCTTGGTAATTCTTTTTAAGAGAGTTAATTAAAATATTTAAAAACTCATTATCGAGTTGTCAAATTTTTTTTTTTAAGAATCGATTCTATCGCCTAATCATACTGACGATTTCTGACGTATGCACGTCAAGTATTCCCTAATATTGATAGAAGATTAAGGTGGCAGTAGATATAGTTGATATAAGACAGAGAAGTTGGCAGCCAAATCAGGGGCGTATATAGAAATTTTTTTCGGGGGGCCCGAACTCAAAAATTTTTCTGAGGAAATTTTTTCTTTTAAGAAACTATACTTTTTTCACACGAAACTTTTTGAGGAACATTTTTTCTATTGCGGAAGCAAAGTTGTCCATCCTGTGGAAAAATTGTTGTGCTGATTGATGTCTGTATATCCCTATATATGTATATGTGTTTGGGAAATTTCGGGGGGGGGCCCGGGCCCCCTCGACCCCCCTTAAATACGCCCCTGAGCCAAATGCGAGCCTCTCAAACTCTCAAGTGTTGAGACGTTTCAGCTTTATTCTACTAATGCCATCACAAGAGCGGATCCAGAGGTGTTTCTCGGGGGGGGGGGGGGGGTAAACTGGTGTGACTCGTCGCACAGCACACTATTTTTTCTTAATTTCAGTAATTTAAAGGCGCATTCTGTACTTGTTTGCCAGAATATAAATACAAATCAAATTTTTAAGTATTAATTTTTAAAATTTTACGTTAAAAATAAATTTTTTTGCGAAAAAAAGGTATTTTTTTTAAATCTCGGGGGGGGGGGGGGTAATTACCCCTTTACCCCCCCCCCCCTTGTATCCGCCCTTGTGCCATCATCAGTCAATTAGAGCTGAAAAGTCATTGATTAATTAATATTTAAGTTGTTAATCACAAATACAAATAAAATATTTTATATAAGATATACAAAAAAAATCTTACGGTATTAATGTACCGCCAGTGATTAAATAATAGGGGTCTTTGATATATACCATCTCAGGAATAATATATTTGAAAATTAATAAAACATATTATCAAAGCAAATTGTTACTTAAGCGAATACACACGTATTGAATGACTGGAAGCATACAAAAGGACATTATTTATATACCATCTAATCATTATAAAAAATATTTCAAAATAATAACTCTATACATTAACAATAATTGGAGGTTGTAAGAGGATCATACGCAATTCTCAATTGGAATAAGATTTAAACTTTCGACCGTTGGTTCTTGTCATCATCAGAAGTGATTAGAATGTAATCTCTTTTCTAAAAATATTTTTTGTAAAATTTACTCCCCTCTATTATAGTTAATTAGGCTCGGTTCTCCGATTTGGTTTTTTGAGGGGTTTAGGAGAATTTGGGTTGCTAGAATTTTTGTTCAGAAAATTATTAAAGTTCACATTCCGCGATCATTAAAAAAAAAATTAAGTTTACTGGGGCAAGTATCTCAGCTCACTTGCGCAAAAAAGAAAAAAAAATCTATAATTTTCTAAAAAAGCTTGAAAAGATATTTTTTGAAAAATATAAAGAAATTCCAGAGTATAAAAGATTTTCTATAAAAGCGTCTTGAATTTCTCATCAAGTTTTTTTTATTTTCAAAAAAAAACTTTTTAAGAGTTTAATTAATAGCCCTACTCATAATGAGTCTTTAATCATAATTAGATTAACATTCCAAAGATTCAGATTGCTTAGATGCATTCTTTTAGTGATTGCTTGTGCATCCAATTGTAAACATAACACGTTTCATTTTAAAGGGTTTCTGGTTATTGACAGTACTTAATTAAGCATCGCCAGTAGTTGCAAGTTTTTAGGAAGGGGGATGGTGGGGGTTGAAGCTGGAGATGGGAGTTAAAGAAGTCTATTTCACTTGTGCAAGTTGAAAAGTCGATCGCCGGGGATATGACGTCCCTTCACAAGTCAATAGGAAAAAAAATCCAATACTTTTTTCGATATATTAGTTATCGTTTATTGAGTGTGTTTCGACTGACGAACAAGAAATTAAAGAATTTTTAAAAAATTTTAACTTGGCTTTAATCCATTAAAAGTGAAAAATTGTTTTAAAAGCCAATTCTTTTTCTTTATCTTGTCATTGGTGTATATTAATATAAAAACGTTTATATTTTTTTTTTAATCAGCAAACACTAAAATACTAAATAAATAAACATATACCAGCCTGTGTTGGATACCTATCTTCAGTCTTTCAAAATTGTTAAAGTCCCGGAGTTGGTCGTATGGATAATATTGTACATGTAAATTTATGTATCATACATGGCCCATCATATTGAAAGACTGAAACGTCTCATCGGATTGTAAAAAATCGGAGACTTTTTTAAATGCTTTTATTCAAAATCATCAACTTTGAGTCTTTGTTTAGGTCACTTCCCGATGAGCTAGAGGTGTGAAATTTGATATTTAAGGGTCATTTTTGATGACGCAAATTGTGAGTCGGATTTTACCAAAATAGACAAACTATTGTGGTACTTTATTTGAAACCTTACGCGTATTAATCTAATTTCAAAAGACTTCCCGATGAGCTAGAGGTGTGAAATTTGATATTTAAGCGTCATTTTTGATGACCCAAATTGTTAGTAAATTTTTATCAAAATAGACCAAACAAATGTGGTACTTTATTTGAAACCTCACTCGAATAAATCTATTTTCAAAAGACTTCCCGAAGAGGTGTGAAATTTGATATTTAAGTGTCATTTTTGATGACAACAATGATATGCCCATTTTTATCAAAATATACTAAACTTATGCGGTACTTTATTTCCCGCATCTTGCCTTCTTTTTTTAATACTCTATAATAAAAAAGACTAAAAAGTTTAAAATAAAAATATAATAAAAAAACTTTTAAAAAAAATGCTTTTATTTAAATTGAACTAAATAGAGAGAAATAATTTAATTGTTCTTGTTAAAATTGTTGATTATTTATGACTTAAAATAAAAGCGTGGGGCGCTTCAAAGTGATTCCGAGGCTCTAAGTATATACAATTCCTTAAGCTATCAATGTGCGCCCCACGCTTTTATTTTATGTTATAAATATTCAACAATTTTAACAAGAACAATTAAATGATTTCTCTCTTTTTTAGTTCAATGTAAATAAAAGCATTTTTTTTTTAATTTTTTTTTATTATTATTTTTGACTGCACCTGCTCCTCATATTTATAGAAAAACATCCACTGCTTCATAGATTTATATTAAAACAGGTTAGGTGATTTTCCCAACAAATTTTTAAATAAATTGATAATAGAAGTGGCTGTTCAGCAATTAGAATGATGAAGGAAGAGGGATGTCAGCCAAAAAGGAGAATAAATTTTTTAAGGGGAGGGGGCACATATTATAGCCAATATCAGAGTAAAATTTTACTCAGCAGCCTAGGTATATTGTAAAATATAATCACTAAAATTCTACCCATCTAACAACTGAAGGAGAAATTTTTAACAACTTTGTTCTGAAGATGGATGACGTTTGGTCACCGAAACGTCTACAAAGTGATGTTAAAATAATTACTGCTGTAAGCAGTCTTATTTTCTTTTATTTTCAAAAGATATTATATAAAAAAAAAATTGTAGCTAAACTGGGGGGATTTCTGATTTGTTCAACTATATTATTAAACTAAATATAAAATGAAGGTTTTCAACTACTGGTAAAAGTGTGGCTATCTTTTTGTATTTGATGGTCGACTCGAATGCATTTTTAAGTTCTGGAATACATTGTAGATCAAAACAAGCCACGGTTCAGTCAACTCAATTGAATCTGACAGCTCTCCTTGAAGATTTCCGAACATGATGCGAGCTCACAAATAACAAGAGAATCCACTTTGTGATTTTTTTTTTTATCGCCAAACTTAAATATTTATTTGCAGAAAAAAAACTCTAACGCGACTGGAATTTTAATAATAGTACCATCGTATTTATTATTATATTTTTAGATTTTATCTATCCTTGGAAACAAAATTAAACTTAAATAATTTATTTTATTTTATATTACAAAGAGGATTTTTTATATATTTTTTAATGTTCTCAATGATAAGCGCTTTTTTAAATATTAGATAAAGAGAAATTAATTAAATTTCCATTCAGAATCTATTTCTATTGATTACATATGCTAAACTTATCATTCATACATAATATGTGCCTTTGGTACTGCTGGCACCGCAAAGAATTATTCTTAGTTCACTGGGTGTTCTTAAATTCTTTTACCTATATACCCAGTATGTTAATACAATATATAGAGAGAAAGTGTCAAAAATTCCATGTCGAGATTTTGATGAAAATACTCCTTTTGAGTTCAAGTCCCAAAAAATGGTATGTCTGTGTGTGTTCAAAATAAAACAAGAAAATGAGCTAAGAGTTTGAAATTTTATATTTAAGATAAACACCTCCCTGAGGCTTGAAAATAAGCTTTTGAACAAAATATACTAGTACTTTACTAAAGTACTTTTTCAGTTTTTTTTTTTTTTTTTTTTTTTTTTTTTTTTAAATTGACTAAATATTTTGATAAAAATTCATAAATCAATTATTTTTGTTAGCTCCTCTTTAAAATATATATTATCATTTCTCACTCAAAATTGTTTGAAGCACACTTTACTCTTATAACTGATAGAAGAAATTATTTCCAAATATAAATATTTTTTATGTTTATAAATTTTACATCTTGAATTCTACAAAAATCTACTACCGGCAACGACACAAAAAGTTTGGGATGACAAGCACAGAACACAACTTTCAATTACTGAAGGTAAGAGAAAGTTGTGTGTTGTGCGACCAGTCACATCAGATTTTTATTTATGGTCGAAGTTTAAAGGGTTCGGGTCCCCTGAGAACGCCCGGGCCCCGGGGATTTATCCAGCCCTGCCTCCCTCTGTAAGCAGCCTGATCTTAAACAACAGCGATAATTTTCCTTTGATATTTGACTGTAAGTAATATTTAAAAGTATATTAATAGTATATGTAAATGTATAAAGATAAAGTTTTGTATGAGTATGAAATTACTTAATAATAATTTTAAATTTTATCCATCTATTTATTTTATATGAATACAATGCCAGCCTTATAATAGAGATATATTGCATCTTAAACTTTTTAAAGTCAGGAAGCACTTTTATATGAAAAATTTGTGGATCACTTAATTTTCAATTGAGACATTAACTTTTTTGAATGAATACATAAATATTTTAAATTGTTAAAATTTGTTTTTAATTAAATTTTTCTTTCAAAAATCCCCGATTTAAATATTTTATTTTGATTTTTTTTTTTCTTTAAGCATTATTTAGATTATCTTTTAATAAATAATACAATATATGAATTTCTATAACTATAGGGGAGACCGGGGCAGGTTGGCCCACTAATTTTTATTTCTTTTATAAATTTTTTTATTTAAACATTTTCGTTTATGTTTTTATTTTAAAATGTTGGTGCAACCTTAAGCTACCAAATAGTCATCGTAAAAGTCTCCTAAATTGATGTTAAAATTAAAAAAAATAATTATTTCTAAAATATTTCGAGTGGGCCAACCTGCCCCGTGATCGGGGCAGGTTGGCCCGGAAGGCATTTGTTATTTTTATATGAATTAAAATGCAAGAAAATAATTTAAAACAACCTAATTTTAAAGCACAAAGTTTATTTTAAATTATAATTGGTTATTGCAACAGTTTCAGTAATAAGTGAGTACTAAATCAAAAAAAGTATATCGTGACTTCAAGAACTTTTCCTTTTTCAGTTTTTCTTTTGTATTTACGAATCACTGTTAAAACCGTGGTTCAGAGGTTGGGGATGAGAGTCAGAATGCTATGAAAAGCATTGCAGACACCTTACTTGGGCTTGGCAAGTTGGCAAAAAGAGTATCCCAACAAGGGTCCCAACTTTTTCTCTCCCAACGCTCAATTTGTGCTCTTTTGAAAAATCTCTTAGCCCTCGGGGCTTCGTGTAGAGGTTAGAGTGCTAACCTCGTATACCAAACGTCGCGGGTTCGGGCTCCAGGCAGTCCGATGATTTTATTTAAGCCATTTGGATACCAAATGGCTTAAATAAGAATGCCTGGACCCCCAAAATATATAATTATTAATACAACGGTTATCGTAAAAGTCTTATATGGCCTGAGTTACCGAAAAGACTGTGTGAATGTGAGTGTGAATGGGAAAAAAGTGTGAATGTTTAAAAAAAAAAAAAAAAAGCGGAAACACTTCATATCTTCCCGAACCACAGATATTCAAAGAACTAGAATGTTTTAGAAAACAATAAGAACATATTCATATATCTGATATCAATTTCCCAAAAACAAACAGAAGTGCTCATTTATGATGCAAAATTTCCTCCAATAAACTCTCAATGACGGCCAGTATAACATCGATATTTATAATAATTTTTATTTTGTTACTTTTACATCATTCATTGCCACTAAAATTGAAAAGATAAAACTGGGTTTAACGATTTCATACATACAATGGCAAAAAATCGAGTGGGCCAACCTGCCCCGTCATTTTTGGGTCAACCTGCCCCATCGTCATATTTGAAACAATTTTTATCCCCTACAAATCCCGTTGATGTTTTTTAATTAAAATGCCATGGAGAAATAATCCTTATACTCTAACCTTTAAACATAGTGCTCACTTTTTATCCTCGAAGTAACCAAAAAGTAGATAAAACAATTTTATTCAACTAATGAAAATTTACTCCAAGGTGCAAAAAACGAATAAATGATCCTAGCTCATGCGAATTTACTCCGATCGCTATAGTTGTTTTGGCGGAAGGTGTGTGGCAGTGCTATTAACCTTCATTCTGATCCGTATCACAATCGTCCAATTATTCTGCGAAATATCGCGACTGGGCCGACCTGCCCCGGTCTCCCCTACATGGTTCAAACAAAAAATATTTTTATAAATATAGCTATATAAAGCTCATCGGTTAAGGTGGAGTAGGAGCGTTACTCATGCTTTTGCCGATAAGATGGCGTTACGTGTTTTAATAAGCAAAAAAAAAACATCTATTACGAAAATTTGCCAAGAGATGTCAGAATGGTAGCTAATTATCTAATGCATTTGGTTGATTTTTATTGATCTTTTAATAATAAATACTTTATAAATGTTATTATATATTATATGTATCATTTATAAAAGCATAAAAATATATAAATATAGGCCATATATAGGCTAATAGGGGAACTGATAAAACCGGCAGTTAGACTACCCTGCCATCTTTTGCAAGAGTGCTGAACTATTTGACAGCTAATTTTTAAATAAATCATCTAATTTAAATTTCTTTTAATTAATATGTGATTAATACTAATAATAAATTCATTTTTAAATTTAAAAAAAAAATTAAAATTATTGTTACAGTTTGTTTTTCTGTATTTGCTTGATTAAAAAAAAATAATAATTTTTTAATAGGTCATCTCTAAAAAAATTATAACTCTGAATTTAATTCATTTAAAAAAATCGCATTAAAAAATTCCCTAAAATGGTCTAGTTTTTTTTTTTAAGTATATTTAGACAGCCACTTCTACTCCCACTTAAGCTTTATTTATATTATCTTTTAGTAAATAATACAATATATGCATTTCTATAACTAGACATGGTTCAAACAAAAAATATATTTATTCTGTATAAAGCTTTCCGATTAAGAACCAGTGAGATAGACAATAATTCTACCTATAGATTCAAACTCGTAAGCAAACAGAGACAATAAATCTTCTATGAGAAATTTTAAATAAATAATTCGATTTTTTTTTAACGGATCAATATGTTTAATTTAAGGCCCTCATCCCTTCTCTCATTCACTTTGTATGAACAACTAAGAGTTTAATCAATCAATTAATCATTTAACCCAAAAGTTTAAAATTAAACTCCTGGTAACAATTCCCTAGAGAACATTTGGTCAAATTCGGTCAAAATTAAAGGCCAGTCGAAATGAAAACCTTGAATTTCCCTATAAACCCTAAAAACCCCTGGCTGCAAGAAGGATTATTAGTCTTCGGTTGTATAATCAAAAAAATTATAATCCAATATTTTTAAAAAAATATTGAGTTATAAATATTTTTTTTTAATAAACGTTTGTTTATTTTTTAAATAATTAATGGAAATACTTTAATTAATTAATTAACTAACCAAAAATATAACGCAAGTATGAAAGCCACTCCTGGTTCAAAATTGAAATAGCAGCTTGGATTTAGTAACCATCCCTTCTAGGGTTAGCACTTTATTACTTTTTATTAAAAATTCCTCTTCGTGATAAGAGTAATATGAAGCAGGGTGTTTGCATAATTGAGAACTAACCCTGAGGCTGAGGAATAAAAGAGAAAAAAAAAAGTTGCATGAAAATATACATAGGAATATAGATATATATATAGAGAGAAAAGGTGAAAAGACATGAGGGGTTGTGTGAAACCGATATATTTATCTCATTAATTCAGTACGATCTCTCGGGAAGGTAGGCAACTCCTAAATTTGCATATTACTCAAGTTAAATTTCACCAACTCACCTGACCCATATCAAACAAGAATTTGCCTGTATGAGTGAATTAGGAATTTATGTGACTTGCCTTTGACAGGAGTGAAATAGTTGACTTTTGGTCAAAAATCATTGGCCAGGAGACATATACGGATACTAATGACGTCACCCGCAAAAAAAATAGTTAAATATTTTCGAGATTTATATATATACTAGTCGCAAAGCCCGCCTTCGGCGGGCTTTCCGCCTAGCCAGGGGGGCTGCGCCCCCTGGACCCCTTGCTCGCCTTCGGCGGGGCAAGTTTATTTCCAATTAGGAATATTTCTTGTTGCAATGCAAGTGTCAAAATGTTAAGGAAGAATCTTGAATTCAAGAGAGGTTACCAACTGGGGACAACACAAAAGGTTGATTGATTGAAAGAATTTATTTTGACTAATTTACAATAAAATAAACAAAAATTGGGGGGGCTTACAATGATCAGGGGAGGGATACTAATTCTAAAACTTAAAACTAACATCACAGATAAAACATCCCTAAAATCCTAATACAATGTATGTTTTTGTGGTTTCAGTGTTGCCACTTTGACCACTAATGTGCGGGGGGGGAGGGTTCTGTCTTGTGGGACGCTGTAAGAGAAAGAGAGAGAAGGGGAAAATTATTTGTTAAAAAAAAAAAAAAAACCAACACAAAAGGGTCTATTTATGACTGTTTGAAGGGGCAGTCGTATGATTTGATTTGAAATGTATTTATTTTGATCTCTTTTCAATAAAACAAACAAAATTGGGGGGCTTACAATGATCAGGGGAGGGATACTAATTCTAAAACTTAAAACTAACATCACAGATAAAACATCCCTAATATCCTAATACAATGTATGTTTTTGTGGTTTTAGTGTTGCCACTTTGACCACTGATGTGCGGGGGGAGGGCTCTGTCTTGTGGGACGCTGTAAGAGAAAGAGAGAGAAGGGGAAAATTATTTATTAAAAAACCCCTTTGCGTCGTCACCGTAGGGATCTGTGATCCTTCCGGTGTGACGTTTGCCGTATGGCTTTGCATCGGCGTCTTCGGCGATCCTCTTGATGACGTCTTCTTGGTTGCTCTTCATTCTTGCGGTGAAGCGGATGTTGAGGTTCTCCACATACTATACCCCTTAAAATGTGTACTTCTAAGAAATGATAATTATGTGAGAACTCTTTAGTTATACATTGACTAATTTTTTAGACAATCAGAAACATAAATCAACAAAACAAAATTTATATTGATAAATAAATAGGAGTGAAAAATCGACTTACTTGTTAGCGAAAATTCATGATTTTTTTTTACATTAGGTTTTCTTAAAAAATGGATTAATTTTTGAATATTTGTCATAATTTATTGAATAAATTTACTTAATAAACAATCTAAATAAAATAAACCTACAAAGCAGAAAGTGTTAATAGACGTTATTCGGGGTCTTTAAGAGTATTAGAATAGAAAAAATCAGGATAACTGCTCAAAATAAATATGGAGAAAGTGAATGTGGTGATTTTAGCATATTAACTTTTGATAATTAGTCCTTAAAAGAACTTTTTTTAAGCAGCATAATTTTTGTAAGAAGGAAAGGCGGTAAAAAAAATGGTGTTAGCCTTGAAAAGGGCTTTTGTTTTCTTGAAGAATTTGTTGTTTGCTTGAAGATATCTCTTGCGCTGGCTTGTAGGCTTGTAACATATTTCATCTGACTTATTTTTGTTAAAAGCAAAGAATATAAAGAGCCCTGAAAAGGACTTTTGTTTTCTTGAAGAGATCTCTTGCGCTGGCTTGTAGTGTTGTATTTCTTCTGACTTGATCTTCACTGTGTCTTGGTCCCATATGAAGAGTGAGAGACAGGCTCGGTTGTATTTATAACTTTCGGCTAGAATCACGTGATTGGCTGAGGCAGTTGGGTAGCTCCTCCCACCGCCCTAGTGGTATTTTTGGAAAGCTGGCTCTCAGAGCTACTAATCACCTCTCTATTTTGCCAGCCAACTTGTTGATTTTGTGTTCCCATATTGAAGAAATTTGATTATAATTAATTTTCCAAAAAATTTAAGAGATTCAAATTATTACTACGTTACTCCCAGAGCCATATATTATATGTGTACTTAATTTCAAATGGATTCATTGAAAATTGTGGATTTCTATAAAACATATACATACATATTTACATACATACATTTTTTCCATTTCATTTTTATATATATAGATTTGAATCAGATATTAGTATTCAAAACATTAGTATTTAATTAACATATACAGGGTGGCCCAGGTGTCACGCACCCCATTGTTGGAATCGAAAGAGAAAAATATTCTGAGCCCAAAAATCCATGTTTGGAATTTTTTGATTGAGTAGTTAATTAGTAATTAATTAATAAAAGTGACCAATCAGGAGCGCGCTACAGAAGAATAGAAAATAAGTGGGATAGTAGTAGATAAATGACAGAGAAGCTTCACGTAAAACGTTTTGGTTAATTAATAAAATAATAATAATTATTAGTGAAGTACAAAAGTAATAATCTCAAAATAAATGACAGAGAAGTTTCAGCTGAATTGTTTTGGTTAATGAATGAAATAATAATAATAATATTTTTTGAAATATAACAATTAAAGACTTAGGATTAATGACAATTTACCTAATGCTTCTCTGTCATTTATTTCAAGTATTTAATTTTTTTATTTCAAAAATTATTATTATTATTTTTTTCATTAACAAAATCAATTTACCTAATGTTTCTCTATCATTTATTATGAGTTTTTTATTTTTTTATTTCAATAATAATAATTATTATTTTAATAATTAACCAAAAGAATTCGTCTGAAGCTTTCTTATCATTAATCCTAAGTCTTTAATTGTTATATTTCAAAAATTATTATTATTATTATTTCATTCATTAACCAAAACAATTTAGCTGAAATTTCTCTGTCATTTATTTTGAGATTATTATTTTTGTACTTCACTAATAATTATTATTATTTTATTAATTAACCAAAACATTTTACGTGAAGCTTCTCTGTCATTTATCTACTACTATCCCACCTATTTTCTATTCTTCTGTAGCGCGCTCCTGATTGGTCACTTTTATTAATTAATTACTAATTAACTACTTAATCGAAAAATTCCAAACATGGATTTTTGGACTCAGAATATTTTTCTCTTTCGATCCCAACAATGGGGTGCGTGACAACTGGGACACACTGTATATATTTAAGAATTTTTAATTAACTCTTCAAATCCCAGAATCAAAAAATTACCATTTGGTATCGAAAATATCGGACTGCTTGGGGACCGAACCCGCACCCCGTAATTATTGACATTTATACTCTCTCGGCCACAAGAGGGAAGGTGGTAAATAAATGCTTGAAGAAATTTATCTAAAAAAAAGTTGGTTGATAGAGACAAATGGTTTACATATTTTTAACTACATTAGAAAAAGTAAACATCATACCAGATATCTATTGCTTGTTTATCAGTGTTAACTAATTATGTACACGTGATTTTAGTGGTTCCTACCTTTATTTGCCTAAGACAAACCTCTCTTTGGTTAACCATAAGGATGTATTAATTTCCTAGGTTATTTTAGTAGCTAAACTACTGTGTAGCCGGCGCCACAAGTGATGGGAGCGAGAGTGGCGCCTTGAGCTTAGGCAACCGAATGTATTTTTGATTGAATTGTTTTTGAATTTCTTTCCGAATTTTATTTTTGTTTTATTTGAAATAAAAATAAGTCTTCAAGATTAAGTATTACGCAAAATTTCAATAATTATTCACATATAATAATTATTAAAATAAAATGAACAAAACTAATTCAAATTTTATATTTTTCAGATTACTTGTATTTTCTTGAAGTTATTTTTTTTAATTTGGGTTAAATAAAACCTTCAAGATTATTTAATAATACAAATGGTTGAAATATTTTGTTTTAAGAGTGTACATTATAATCTTTTGGGAACTATTCATCGAATTTTGTTGTTTTGAAGCTTTTGATATACACAGTAAGTAAACATAAATTAAAGGTGTCCCTTCAATATAACCTTTGGGGGTTAGGTACGCCACTTTATTTGAAATAGTGGTACGAAAATATTTGCTGTTCCATTTTATTAAATTTCTTACAACCGAGAACTCATTTTTACATTCTCTAACCCTATGTTTGAAATATATAGAGAAAAAGTATTGCGATCATGTCAAAAATTCGATGTCGAGATTTTGATGGATATACCATCAGAGAAAGATATTGGACAACCCCCTCACTTCTACCTGAATTTAGAGCCTTTGAGGTATGTATACAGGGCCGTAACTAGGCAGATACAACAGATACACGGTGCACCTGTTGTATCTGCCTAGTTAGGCCCTGTATACATACCTCAAAACTCTAAATTCAGGTAGAAGTTAGGGGTTGTCCAATATCTTTCTCTTGATGGTACATGTTTTGAGGTCCCCTGAGTCCAAAAAAGTGTCCCTTAAATTTGTCTGTGAACAAAATATATCATGAACTAAAAGGACTACGAGATTGAAATTCTATATTTAAGTTATGCACCCACTCAAGGGGTGAAATTAAGCTAAGCTTATGAACAAAATCGGCCAAAAAGTACTAGTACTTTACTAATGCACTTTTTCATTTTTTTGCGATTTTCTCAAAATTCGCTCAAACGATTTTGATTAAAATTCATAAGTCAACTATTTTTTAGATGCTCTTTAAAAATTATATCAGTGAAATTTTTCGTGAAAATTGTTTGAAGTACACTTTACTGATGTGGAAGCATTCGTAACTCAGCGCTATCTATGAATCGCGTGGTCAAGTTTGAAACTAAGGTGCTATGGGAAATTAAATATATCTCGACACAAAAAATCTGGTACGACCAGTCACATCAGATTTTTTTAAATGAATTTTTTATATTTTTTATAATTTTATAAATACGTATCGTACTTGAAGTGCAAATAAAAAAAGAAGTCTTTGAAAGCAACAAAATTCCACAAGTAAGTAAATAATAAATTAAAATAATTCTCTCCAAACCTGGGCCAAATCGTTGAATGAATACCGTTAATTATTAATGTATATAAGCCTCTTTTGAAATTATTAACCCTCTTAAATTATTTTATTTATTAATTAATAAAAAACATTTGTGTATTTTAAACATAATCTAAAAAATAATTTCACCTTCTAAATGAAGCTTTTAAAGAGAGGAAAAGCTTTGCAATTTAGTTGTCTTTTTTTAATTCGACCAAAAAAGATTTTTGTTACTTTCCACTAAGATATTATATTATATTTCATATGAAATTAAGCTATGAAATTAGCTAAAATTCATTAGTTTAAAATTATACTTGATAAAGAGGCAGTTTGTTATTTTTAATAGAATCATGAATTTTTAAGCTTTGCACATAAGTATTTTTACCGAACCACAAGAGAAAAAAAGTTTAAATAGGCTCTTTTCTATTTCCCGAGGTTTTATTGATTCATAAAAAATAAGTCTCCATTAACTTGACAAAAAGAGTATGGCCAAAGTTTTGCAAAGCTTTTCTCATCCTTACTTCGAGGGGTTAGAGGAGAGATGACTTGTCTCCATTTGCAAATTACGAGACTTTTTAAATCGGAATAATGTTTTTCCGAGGAAAATTTAACAAACCGTATATTCTCATTTTGCTCTCAAAATTGTTTGAAGCACACTTTATTTTTGTATTTCATAGAAAAGATTGGAGATTCATAATATAAATATTTTTATATATAACAAGCGTGCGATCAATCACACCAGATTTTTTTTAATTGAAAGAAAAAAGGATGGAATATCAACTTTAAAAGTTATCTAATATGGGGTAAACTTTATTGAAAGTTCTTTTTTTTTACCTATACCTGGGGCGAAATATAGACGTTAGAGAAAACAAAATTTTTTGGCGAGGCAAAAATTAATTAAGTTGTTGTTATATTTGGACTTTTTTAATAACCATGGGGATTATTAAAACAAATAATGAGCCTCTAGCTTCAAGTTTCCAATATACTGAGTTTGAATTAAAACAAGTTCGACATTAAAATTTTATTTTTTAAAAACATATCAAGAATAATTAAAATTGGGGGAAATTGTTTGAGGTGTTTCCTGGAACATTTGTTTTTGTTGTATTATAAAAATATTTTACAATAAATAAGAGCGTTGTTTAAATATTTTGTTAGGACCGGGGGGGGGGGGAGAAAGTTAAATAATACTTCCCTAGTGAATTTTTGACTTTTTTTATCATCTATTAATTTAGAAAAAATCTGGTGTGACTGTTCAAACCAGATTATTTGTGTCGAGATATATTTAGTTTCCCTTAGAGCCTAAGTTCCAAACTTGACCACGCACAACTTAGGCGCGAACATTTAGACGTCGAAGAGACGATGCTGCAACTTTGGGACATCGCAGAACGTCACTGCGGCGTCGAAATGTCCGATTTTTGGTTACAGTGCTTTGTGGGGCCATTCATAAATGGCGCTGAGCTACGAATGGTTACACAACAGTAAAGTGTACTTCAAACAATTTTCACGAAAAATTCCACTGATATACGTTTTAAAGAGCATCTAAAAATTTGTTGATTTATGAATTTTAATCAAAATCGTTGGAGCGAATTTTGAAAAAATCTAAAAAAACTGAAAAAGTACATCAGTAAAGTTCTAATACTTTTTGGCCGATTTTGTTCAAAAGCTTATTTATAGCTTATATTTTCACCCTTTGGGGGGTGTGCCTAACTCAAATATAAAATTTTAACCTCATAGCTCTTTTGGTTACTGAGATATTTTGTTCACAGACAGACAGATCAATTTGCGGGATTCACTTTTTTGGACGCAAGAGACCTCAAAACATGAATATCCATCAAAATCTCTACATTTTTACATGATCGCCAATCAGGGGCGTATATAAGGAGGGGCCGAGGGAGCCTGCCCCCCCCCCGAAATTTCCCAAACACATATACATATATACATATACGGATATCCATACGGACATCAGCGCAACAAATTTTTCCGCAGGGTGGAAAACTTTGATTCAGCAAAAGAAAAAATGTTCCGCAAAAAATTTCGTCTTAAAAAAAGTTTAGTTTCTTAAAAAAAAATTTTTGAGTTCAGGCTCCCCCCGAAAAAAATTTCTATATACGCCCCTGTCGCCAATACTTTATATATATATATTTCATCTACAGGGAGAAAGTAAAAAATTATTAAATTTAAATAGAATTAAGTTTATAAAATTAAATATAAATTGTCTAAATTTTGTGTTATAACAATTAACAAATATCACAAATCTGAGCCGTCAAAATGTAATTCCGAATGATTGATATATTGATAGTAAAAATATATTCAAAACTAGGTATTTATTGATTACCAACATAAGGGTATGTTAAAATAAATTTGAATATATAAGCCGAGTGAGGTTTAAGAACTCCCTCTTAGTAATATGATCGAAAATTGCCTTAGGTAAGGGTGAGAGCAAATGGCGGTTAGGGTGTCGACATAAAACTTAAAGAGCGTTCATTGATTCAAGATTTAAATGCTCGTAATAGAGCAATCATAATACATGCACGCCCATTGAGGGATACAAATCATCTTCATGTTTGGCACACCTGTAATACGCTTCTTATTGATTAATTAAGTTACCTATTATTATAATTGTATTCATTAAATTTTATATTCAGATATAAAATGGAAATAAAATCCTATAAATACTAGGACCGGTGGTCTGGTGCAAGTCAAGAACACCGATCCCGAGGATCACCAGCGAATTATTTTAATTATAGGCCTACTCACAAAATTTGTTGAATTAAATTTTAAATATACACAAAAAATTTAATTCTCTTTTCAATAGATACTTTGAGCAAAAAAAAAAAATCGTGTGGTTTTATGAAACCACGATGCAAGTGAAACTTTTTTCGGATCGTAGGCGTTTAACTGGAAATTTTCAGAAAATTATTCAATTAAGGGTATTAAAATCGCGTTTTTAATCTTAACTTAATAATTGGAAAATGAGGATTGATAATGGAAAATCATTAGACGCAGAAAACTGAGAACAATATTGAAGATTTGAATCATTTTAAATTATTTTAAAAATTATATTTTATCAATTTAAAAATTGAATAATTAAATCTCACAATTATTTTTTTATAATTCGTCATTCGTATATTAAATTTCAACTTTCTTGCTTGTGACATCATGGCTTGTAGCGTCACGGCCTTTGACTTGTAACGCGACATGCTGATAGAAGAGCGAAAAAATTTGAGAGGATCAAATAAAAGTTTCACTTTAAAAGCGTAAATAATTTTATTTTGTTTTTTTGTTTTTTTGTCTTAATATTAGAGCAATATTCAAGTAGTTGAGTTGTTGAGCTAAAAACAACTTATAGAGTTGGTAAGTTGGTTGAAGTAATAAAAAGTTTGAAAAAACTCTGATCTTATACCAATAACCATCAAGAGAGGCTTTTGATTTGAGTAGAGAAATATCTTGAGGTATTATTAATCCACCCTTGACAATGATTTCATAATGTTTGTGCCAAGAATTCATGCACCGCTCTTAAGGTTCAGATCCAGAGTGGATGGTGTTCCATGTTCCACCTTAGGTCCGTTAGGGTATCGACAAAGCCCAAAGTTTGTCTTGCGAGTTTAAGGTTTTGGTAATGAGTCTCTGGAGGTCGGGTGGGTTGCGTGACTGAGAAGCCCCCAACCCTCGGTTCAAATTCATTCTCACCCTCTAAGAATCTTTACTCCAAAAACCCTGCTAACCCACTCTCTCTCTCTCTCTGGTGGAAATCTCTTGTTTTCCCAACGTGAAGAAAAATAAGTAAAGAGGAGGAAAAAAAAACTTCGTTAAAGAAGACACCGAATTTGGGTTGGTGCGTCTAGTGGCGATCTTAACCTTGTTTGCACTGCTACTTTTTTGTAACTTTTAATTGATTAATAGGCTTGAGAAAAGTCAGGATCCTCTAAAACGAGGCCAACTTCAACAGGCTTTCAGTTAAATATTTTTTTTTTTTTTTTTAACCTTAAAAGAAAAGAAAAAAATATTACTTAAGTATTTTGTGACTTGGATAAATAAATTATCTTTTTAATTTGATAACACCTTGGAAAATAAAACTTCTCATTTTTATTTTCTCTTACCCTATATAGAGAAAGTATTGCGATCATGTCGAAAATTCGATGTCGAGATTTTGATGGATATACATGTTTTGAGGTCTCCTGAGTCCAAAAAATTGTCTGTCTGTCTATGTGTAACAATTTTAAGCGAGGAGGGGGGGGGGGGGGGTCGAGTGATAAGATTATAAATTGGGATACGTGGCGAGCTCTCGCCTAGAATAACACATTCGCCTTATGTTTTCAATCCTTATTTGAAAATATGGTTGCCTAACTCCTAGGCGCTTCAATCTTTTCATTTTTTTAAACTTAACTCAATATTAGCAACAAACATTTTTAATCAAACTCACTTAGGCTAGTAGAAATACATTTTAATATTAAATGATATTGAAAAAACACTAGGTGATTTGTTTCTATTATTAATTTATATTAAACATATAATTATTATACTGGCCTTGAGAATTAAATATAGATGTATGCAATGCAGTCCAAGAAAATAAAAAACAAATTTATAATGTCGACGTTTCGAGCGTTCGTCGCACTCTTGCTCAGGACAGTTTAAGTGTCAATTGTTACAGATGGTAGTAATTAAATCGTCATTTGACAACATTAAACAAATTTAACAACATTAATAATGTATCATGTGTTTGTTGAATAATCTAATAAAGATTTTGATATCATACACGGCTTGTGTTTACAATTGTAGTAGCCTTACTTTTAAACACATGATATCAAAATCTTTATTAAATCATTCTACAAACTCATTAAACATTATTAAGGCTGTTAAATTTGTTTAATGATGTCAAATGACAATATAATTATTGCCATCTGTAACAAATGACACTTAAACTGTCATGAGGAAGAACGCGACGAGCTCTCGAAACGTCCACAGTATAAATTTGTTTTTTATTTTCCTTGGCTGATTCAATACATCTATATTTAATACTCAAAGCCAGTATAATAATTATATGTTTAATATAAAATAATAATAGAAACAAATCACCTAGTGTTTTTTCAATATCATTTAATATTAAAAATGTATTTCTACTAGCCTAAGTGAGTTTGATTAAAAATGTTTTTCTAAATAAATAATTTACTTTATTTTGACTGCTAATTTCAAAATAGATATTTTAAAATAACACTCTTGTAAATGAGTAAAAAAAAAAATATTTTACTTTCAACTTTTCCAAAGGAGTAATTGTTTTTTTTTTCTCTCTTTTAGAAAAGAAAGGAAAAAGTGTTGAAATTACCAAACTATTTGAAATAATTAATGAAAATGAGTTCTGACCCACCAAGTAAATTAGGTGTTTAAAGTGAAGGTAACTCTTTTGTTTTTAGCTTGCTAACAAACAAACAATAAAAATACCATTTAGTTTCTAACTATGAATTCTACTATTAAAAAGAAGAAAATAAGGAAAACAATTTGAGAAGAAAAAGTAAAAGAAAAATGGTAATAAATATACTGTATATATAAATATTTATTACAATATTTCAATTTTGAATTCGTATTTTATATAGGTGATAAAAAAAATGAATCAATAACATTAGAAAATCGTCTATTGGTTTATGCAACTGTCAGGTTTCGGCTCAATAAAAACGTAATATCTTTATATCGGGAAGTGTGTTAATTTGAAATATTTCCCTATGGGATGAGATATATAAACATAAAATTTGTTGCCTTCTATCCCAAGAGATGTTGGCACTCTATGAAAGAATATTTCAAAATCAATTTTATTTTTTATAATTAATTTAAAAAGAAAAAAAAATCAAAAGAACTTATAAGACCTAAGCGGTCAGCCTTTTGTCCTATAAAGATCTGAATAAATTAAAAATAAAATATACTATTACTTATTTTTATGTACTAGGTAGAGCCTTGATTGAAAAGGGTGGAATTTTTTTCAATCAATGGCCAAATAGACTGGAAAAAGATAATAAATATGTTTGCGGTTTGAGGTTTGCGATTTGTGGTTTGCGGTTGAAGTTTGCGAGTTTGTGGTTTAAAGTTTGAGGTTTGCGGTTTGCGATTAGTTTTAAGTTTGCGGTTTGCGGTTTGAAGTTTGCGGTTTGCTGTTTGAAGTTTGCAGTTTGTGGTTTAAAGTTTGAGGTTTGCGGTTTGCTGTTTGAAGTTTGCAGTTTGTGGTTTAAAGTTTGAGGTTTGAAGTTTGCGGTTTGTGGTTTGCGATTTGAAGCTTGTGGTTTAAAGTTTGAGGTTTGTGGTTCGCGGTTTGAAGTTTGCGGTTTGAGGTTTAAGTTTGAGGTTTGCGGTTTGTCATTTGCGGTTTGAAGTTCGCGGTTTGCTGTTTGAAGTTTGGGGTTTGAGGTTTGCGGGTTGTGTTTTGAGGATTGAAGTTTGAAGTTTGAGGTTTGAGATTTGACGTTTGTGTTTTGCTGTTTTAAGTTCCCGAAAACGGTACGTGGTAGGGTAAAACGAAGATCATTTTTGAATTCAGGTAATTTTACTTAAGAATATGAAGGAATTATCTCGGGGCATTTTTTCTTGCCGAGTAGTAATTTTAATGAACGAAAGGTAGAATAAAATCTAATACAGATGATTTTATTTTAAGTTTTCGGTCATTAAAATTATTTCGCTATATACATTCAATACATTTACTCAAGGCTCTAGCTCACTTAAGTAGGGCACTCACTGTACAGTATTACAATTAAAAACTCCCATAATAATAGTGTTTTTATATTTTTTTTTTTTTTTTTTTTTTTTTTATTATTAATAATATTATTATTAAAATAAAAATTATATTCTTTCCACTTATAAGCTCGAAATATATTAAATGAATAATGTGTTTAAATTTTTTATTAAAATTTATTTTAAAAAAAAACAAATATTTGCTTTGATTGTGATTATTAAACCCTTTTCGAATTTAACAATTAAACAGAATATTAAAAAAATAATATATATTAACTATTAAATAATATTCTCAATCACTCAATCACTTAATCACTCTATTTAATAAAATTTTTCGACCTCCTCATTTCTCCTCCAAAGTGCAAAATACAAAGACGGAAGTGAAAACACGTCGGGCAGCACAGCTAGTTTGCTAATAAATAAAGCCGGTAATGTAAGAATATAAAGATATGAAAATTTATTTAATCAAGGTTTCTCAAAAAAAAAGAGTATTTCTTTATTTATAATCTAAATAAAATAATTAATATAAAAAACTTTTTATTATCGTTTCATCTATTATCTCATTTTTAAACCTTAAATGTTTACTTTCTTAAATTTGATTCAATTAAGTTTGTCTCACGTCTCTTTATAAAAATGTCTTCTGAGATAAAATCCTGGCCCGAAGAAACGAAATAGATAAGAAAAGGCAAAAAAAAAAAGAACGCTAATCGGTGTGGTTTAAATGAAACCTAAAATCTTTATATTATCACTTTTTTATAGAATAAAAAATGAATTGGATAAATAAAATATTTAAATAAAAAATTTTAGAGACAAAAATATGGTGTAACTGACTGCACTTCACACAACTTTCTATTATAATCGCCAATTGGAAGTACTATCTCGAAAATTATACAGTATTTGAAGAATAATAAACTTTAAAATTTTTTCAAACTTGATTTATATGTACATGAATAAAAATTAATTGAATTGATTATTAGGAAGATAATCAGGAAATAGATGAAGATGATTCACTCTCCGTAACAATATGTAACTAATTTTCTTTGAAAACTAATACATAACTTTTTGAGTATTTTTTCGACGCGTTATCGTATTTTACATTAGTTTATATTATGAGGGTTGGTCGAATCGATTTCGATTTTAATCGAAAATCGATTTTGAGCTTCGATTTTCGATTCATAATCGGAATCGATTCAGTGTTTTGAAAAAATCGATTTTTGACGGCCGATTTTCGATTTTCGATTTATGCGCGATATGAAAAAAATTGTTTCGCATAACGAGTGTTTCGCTTTACGAGTTTGATTCTGAAACGAATTATACTCGTTCCACTGTATACAGATCTCGAAAAATATTTAACTGAATAATATGGTTTAAAATTTTTGTTAAAAATTATTTTCACAAAATGAACAAATAATTGCTCTGATTGTGATTATTAAACCCTTTCCGGAATGTATCAATTACACAGTATATTAAAAAATTTATATAATAGTTACCAGTTATATATAATATTGAAATTTTAAAATTAAAAACAATTGAATTAAAATGAAATTGTTATGATTACAAAACCACCAATAAAGTATTTTATAGAAAAGGTATGTTAAATTTTACATTATTCATTATATTAACGGATAACAAATTTCATTGATGTTATCAATTAAATCTTATTAAATTAATTATATGTATTTGTCAGTTCATTTCAGCGTGTTAAAATTTTTCAAAATGGTCTTTTTGATCTTAAAAATCTGGTGTGACTGGTCGCACAGCAAACCTTTTGTAATTAAAAGTGGTGTTCTGTGCTTGACCCACCAGATTTTTTTGTCTTGACATATATTTAGTTTCTGGCGGTATAGTAGAATTCAGTACAATTTATAAACAGAAAAGTATTTATATTTTTTTTTACCATTTCTTCTCTTTTCTATGAAGTACAAGAGCAAAAAAATTTTGAGGACAAAATGAGAATATACATTTTAAAGAGGATCTAAAAAATAAGTGATTTATAAATCTTAAGTAGGGGGGACTCTGGCTCGGGCTCGCCTTGCGGCGGACCCTCGTAAGGGGCGAGGGTAATCTGGTGGGACTGGCCGCACACTTTCGGTAATTTAAAGTTGCAATCTGTATTTGTTTACTAGAATATACATGTATATATTAGGGTACAAATAAAACTTTTAACTATTAATTTTTTTTTAATTTTAATTTAATTTCCAAATTGCTCAGGGGCCCACATCTTGTGGGTACGTGGATGGCGACCACGAGCTGCCCGAGCTGGGACAGGCAGTCCTTCAGTTCTTTAAATGTCTGTCTCTTCCTTCCTCTTTTCAACAGGCGTCGGACCGTGCGACGGGCCGGTCTGTCCTATTTCTTCCGGTCGTAAAAATAGGTAGGATTGGGGGAAAGAGTCAAGTCCGCCGAGCCCGCATCGCGGGATTAAGGCGAGGAGAGAAGAAGAAGAAGTTAATTTTATTTCCAAGTAAAAATATTTTTCTCAAATCTCGGGGGGGGGGAATTATCCCCTTTACCCCCTCCCCCCCTTTGTATCCGCCATTGGTACGAGATGTTTTTTTTTTAATTTTATGCTTATTGAACAACTTTTTATTCAAGAATTTTACCCTTTTTTAAGCACTTTTTTCAAATTTTTATGCTTTTTTTTGTCCGGTCTTTATATATATATATATATATATATATATATATATATATATATATATATATATATAGGTAAGAGAAAGTAAAATGAAGATTTTAAAATTAATTCAATTTTCCCAGCAAATAAATTTAAAGTATTTTCATATTAAACGACTTTTATTTAAATTTAATTAAAGTAAGTTTTAAGAGAAATTATAGATTAAAATGTGGTTTAAAATCAAAGTACGAGTTAAACAAACAAGGAACAGGCTATTATATTGAGGTCTTCTATTGTCAAAGTTGCAATTTCTTTGACTTTAACTCCATCCATCTAAAATCCTGGATCACATAAAAGATCAATTTATAAAACAAGAAAACCACGAGAGAAAATAAAGAAACATGAGAGGAGGGCTCAAGAAATCGCCTTGCCATTGAGATAAACAACACCAGTAATCCATTAGACAAGAAACAATGCAGCCAGCCACAATAGAGCACTAATAACTTGTTCCTACTTAAGAAAACCATTTCATTTCCTCTCCCGAAATATTTCTCAGTAGTTTGTCTTGGTAACTAAAAGTTTTAAAAAAATTAAATTAAATTTTATTTATTTATATACTAGTTTTGTATAACTCTTGAATGAAGAGAGTAAAATCAATTTTTACTTTCTCTTAACATATTATATATAATACTCTTCTGTATGGGTGTATGTGACTGAATTCCTCCTAAACAACTGAACCGATTTTGATGAAATCTTTTGTGTATGTTTGGGAGAGTCCCGGGCAGGTTATGATTAACAAAAAATCATAAGTTAATGAACAATTAAAATAAGAAAAAAATAAAGATAGAAGAAATGGTTGTCATGGTAACATAATATAAATATTTTGCCATGTTTGCAATTTTTATTTACATCTTGAATTCTAAAATATCGGCAGGGAAACTAAATATAGTGATAATTTTTTTTGTTTTCTTTTGGGAGAGTGCCTGAAAGGTTCTGATTCACCAAAAATCATGAATAAATAACCGTTAAAATCTATATATATATATATATATATATATACCTAGTATATATTCTCAAAATTCGCTCCAACGATTTTGATTAAAATTCATAAATAAACTATTTTTTTAGAAGCTCTTTTAAAAAGTATATATATCTGTGAAATTTTTCGTGAAAATTGTTTGAAGTACATTTTACTGATATGGAAGCATTCGTAGCTCAGCGCCATCTATGAATCAAGTTTGAAACTTAGGTGATAAATAAATCTCGCAACAAAAAATCTGGTCGAAGGATAAGAGAAAGTTGTGTCCTGTGCGATTTAGTCACACCAGATATTTCAATGACGTATAAATTTTCAATTCATCCCAAACTTTTGATTTTGTTTATTTATAATAATTATAAAGCGAATTGTGGCTGTTATATAAATTAGATTAATGAGATGAAGAGGATGCAGCCAATGATAAATAAAAAAGCATCTATTTTGCTAACACTCTTTATTTAGGAACGTTTCGGCCATGATCAACAAGGCCATCTTCAGCCCTTCAAGCTAGAAAATTAATACATACATTCATTAAAAGTTTTTTTATTATAATAATATTTTTTATATTTACCGGTAAATATGATATATAGATTTACTTTCATTTTATTTAGATCCCGATTAGTCTATTTCAAATAACTTTTTACTTTCTCTTACCTCTATATATGTTAATATATATGAGAGAGAAAGTATTGCGATCATGTCAAAAATTCGATGTCGAGATTTTGATGGATATACATGTTTTGAGGTCCCCTGAGTCCAAAAAAGTGGGTCCCGCAAATTGGTCTGTGTGTGTGTGTGTGTATGTGTGTCTGTGTGTGTGTCTGTGTGTGTGGACAGATTTTTAGCATGAAGGAGTTGAGCTAGCGGATTGAAATTTTATATTTAACTTAGGTACCTTTGAAGAATCTCAAAATAAGCTTTTTGAACAAAATCGGCCAAAAAGTACTAGTACTTTACTGATGTACTTTTTTCAGTTTTTTTCGATTTTCTCAAAATTCCCTCCAAGGATTTTTTTTAAATTCATAAATGAACTATTTTTTAGATGCTCTTTAAAATGTATATTCTCATTTTGCCGTTGAAATCTTCTGAAGACCACTTTACTCTTGTTCTTCATAGGAAAGATAGAAATGGTTGCCATGGTAACGGAATTTAAATCTTTTTCTTTTTATTAGATTAAAAATCAATTATTATTTAAATTCCCATTTTTTTTAAAAATTTATTTGTGTCTTTAATTGTTTCAAAGAAAACATATATGTCTCTCTCTCACTTGCAAAGATTATCTTCTCTCTCTACTCTTTTTAAATTCCCTTTCCACCTTATCTTCGCATAGGAACAATGTTAATTTCCTATAGGGATTTGTATGTTAATTTCGATTCAAAAGGGGGGTCCCCTTTAGAACTTTTTAGGCATTTAAAATTTTTTTTTCCAATTTTTATGAAATTTTGTATTTATTTACGATTCTATATTGTGTATAAAAATGTCCAAATATGAGATTAAAATTTTGAAAAATAACCATAGTTTATTTGAAGCAGTCAACATTTAAAATGCAAGTTTGAAACTAAGGTGCTATCGGAAACTAAATATATCTCGACACAAAAAATCTGGTGTGACCAGCACAGTGCACAACTTTCTCTTACCGAAGGGTAAGAGAAAGTTGTGTGCTGTGCGCCAGTCACACCAGATTTTTTTTAATATTATAATAAAAAATCAATTTACTCAACCCTTTCTCCTCCTTTCCTTTTGTTTTAAACAAAAAAATTTTCCTAATTTTATATTTTAATACAATGTTCTAAACACACTCCAATCAATTTCAATCCCTCAAAAGAGATGTGATTTACTTGAAATTCAATCAGAAGCCGTTTTATAGTGATTGTGACCCATTTAATTAATCTCCGGATGATAGGATTATGAGCACATGTGTTTTAATGCTTGAGCCAACACGTGGGTATAATTGTTAATTGAGAAAATCTATTGCGGTTTGATACTCTACTCAGCAGACAGGTCAATTGTCTAAGAGAATTGGATGGAATACACTCAAAATATATTAGGAGTTGTTTATCAATGCCCGATCAAGAAATATTGAATTTTTTATGAAAAAACCGAGCCTCCAAAAGATCAAACAGAATTGACAAATATTTTTTTACATATCAGGAGTGAAAAAAACTCACATCGCACAAATTGATTCAAAATTTCCATAAGCTCTGTGTATTTCAATTGTATTTTAAATGTTGACTGTTTGAAATAAACAATGGTTATTTTTCAAAATTTTAATCTCATATTTGGATATTTTATACACCAAATAAATACAAAATTTCATAATTGAAAAAAAAAATTTTTAAATGTGTAAAAATTTTCAAAGGGGATTCCCCCCTTTTGAATTGAAATTTACATGCAAATCCCCATAGGGATTTAACATTGGCTATATGGAACGAAGAGCCGGAAAATGAATTTGAAAATCTGAAATATTACATCAGTAAAGTGTACTTCAGACAATTTTTAGGGCAAAATGAGAATATACATTTTAAAAAGGATCTAAAAAATAATTGATTTATGAATTTTTAATAAAAATCAATAGAGTCAATTTGGGGAAAATCGAAAAAAACTGAAAAAGTACTTGGGTACCACTGGTAAAGTACTAGTACTTTTTGGCCGATTTTGTTCAAAAGCTTATTTAAATATAAAATATCAACCTAGTAGCTCATTTCCTTCATGCTTTAAATTGAACATAGACAGACAGACTATGTTGCTAAAAACACTTTTTTTGGATTCAGGGATCTAAAAACGTGTATATCCATCAAAATCTTGACATGAATCCAAAACTTTCTCTCTCTATATATATTAATTAATTATATATGTAAGAGAAAGTAATAGTTGATTAGTATAAGGGTATTTTATGGCTGGTGGAATTTGTATCAGGAATGAAAGTACGAAGAAAAATGCAGCCAGAATTTTTTCTTTAAAAATATATTTCAACAGCAAAGCCGAAACGTCAGCTAGCTGTTGAAATATATTTTAAAGAAAAAATTCTGGCTGCATTTTCTCTTCGTACTTTCATTCCTGATATAATAGTTGATTTATCAATTTTAATCAAAATAGGAAAACATATTCTATTACCATGGTAACCATTTCACCTATATTTTTTTCTATGAAGTACAAGAGTCATGGGCGTAGCCAGACTTCTTGTTAGGGGGGCAACTCCTCGTTAGGGCGAAGAGGGGGGTTTGCAATTAATATCTACATAGAGTATTAATTATTTATTTAAATAAAATAAAAAAAATTAAATTAATGTAGTGAATTGGAGTGTTAAAAAAAATTTCCAATGGGAAAAATATATATATATATTTTTTTATTTAATTTTTAGGACCAGCCAGGGGGGGGCAACGGCCCCCCTGCCTCCCCCTGGCTACGCCCATGACAAGAGTAAAGTGGCCTTCAAACAATTTTCAGGGCAAAATGAGAATAAATATTTTGAAGAGCATGTAAAAAATAATTGATTTATGAATTTTAAGCCAAATAGAGCAAATTTTGAAAAAATCGAAAAAAAAAAAAAACTGAAAAAGTACATCAGTAAAGTACTAGTATTTATTGGCCGATTTTGTTCAAAATCTTATTTTCATTGTCCGGGAGGGTATCTAACTTAATTATAAAATTTCAATCCAGTAGCTCAATTCCTTCATGCTTAAAATCGTTAAACACAGACACACACACAGGTTTTTGCTATATATATATATATATATATATATATAGTAATAGTTACTTGCTCGGTCAAAAGATGCCTCTGTCAGTATGATAACTTATTGTTTTTTTTGTTTTTATTTATTAAAAATTGTTTAAAGCTTTTATCAATTTAAAAAAAAAACTAATTAGGTGGAGTATTTACTAATTGAGAAAATGTGAACAATTTTTTTTACTATATACAATAGTAAATTTTTTGTTTCAATCAAATTAAAGAATAGCCATTCGGAGAGAAATCATAGGTACCATGGTAGATGAGTATAAATATAGTATAAAGGAGTTTATTAAAATCAGGCGATAAGTTTCGTTTTCGTCGCCGGTTTTGTGTAAATTGAAAAAAAGTATAGTCAGCAACACAAGTGCTTGATGTGGTCGAGAGTCGAGTCCTGAGCTTAGTCAACCATG
>JAKCPI010015602.1:0-12607 GCA_023213315.1 Euborellia annulipes | reverse complement strand
TATCTCTTGAAAAAATCTGTAATGACACTTTGCTTTCTTAAATTACCCTTTTTTATCTGCTTGTCAACACGCCGGATTAACCGGTATGCTGGAATATCGAGCCCAATTAGCAAGAGTCTACTGTATTTGAATTTCGTTCAACCAAATGTGCTTTATGTAGCTTTATAGACATAATGATTATGTAATCATTGACAAATTTTCTATAATAAATGTAGGTAATAGATGCCATGATTTTTGAAGATGGCGATGATTGTACCAGGTAAATCTAAATCGCTTTTGGTACCTTTAAAATCCTAAATTATAAGAAAAAATGAAAAATAAGGTACTGACCGTGCGCTTCGATGTACTTTGCGATGCGCAACGGAACGGCAGGTGAGAGTCCGTCAGGGCCACGAGTGGCTCCTATCAAGGAGGTGCGAACAATCTCGGCATTTTTGCCAGCGGCTGTCAGGGATGCAAGTGACCCCAATGCACGACGTACCCTCTGTAGTCTTGACTCGCCACCCCGGACATTGACGAGCTAGTAATGCCGTCGATGAGGGTGTCGTTGCAGGTTCTGGCACCATATCACACAGCAGGCTGGGGCGCACATCCCGTCACACCAGCTCCCGCACTAGAAAACAAGACCAAAACATCACACTCATCCGTTTCTCTTTTTCTTGCTTACGATATCAAAAAGCTATATCATATGCCAACAAAAAAAAAAGTCGATGTAAGCAATCTTTTTATCGGATTTTCTAAGCTCTAAAATGATTTGACCACTTACTGAAAAATATAGTCTTATTTGACATATCACTTCTGGTGATTATGCAAATTACCAATCTATTGTTTTTATTTGATGATCAACCAGACAAAGCGCTTGTGTGCAAAGGAAAATGTTATTTATATCATCGATATTAACTAAACAGAGCTTTGTTTGAAATAGTTGGTAGTTTGACTGTAAGAAAGCAAGTCAATATATCTTTTAAGATAAAGATATTTGCGAGATTAGTTTATTTTTGATGGGGTATATATATTTCCCCCTGAACTCAACCCAAAACTTTCCTCCTTCCCAATGAGTGGGCTAAAATCCGCAGCGTAAGTAAAAAATCCTGGTTCGAGACCAGTAAAAATCAAATTTTTTGTTTTTTATTCGGTTAGCCTCCCAATCATGCACACCTCTACATTTTCTATATATTGTTTTTTTTTATAAAAGTTGAAAATTTTCTAGGATTCAAAAGTTTCCAGAGATATTTTATCAAATTTTTTTTACTTTCCTTTAAAGATAGAGGAAAGTACCGTATTGGATTTATGTCAAAAATCCGATGTCGAGATTTTGACGGATATACACGTTTTGAGGTCCCCTGAATCCAAAAAAAGTGAGTTTCCGCGACATGGTCTGTCTGTCTGAGTGACTGTCTGTGAACAAAATATCTCTAGAACGAAAAAGAGCTAGGAAGTTGAAATTTTATAATTAAGCTAGGGCACTCTCATGGGACGTGACACGAAGCTTTTGAACAAAATCGACCAAAGAGTACTTGTACTTTACTGATGCACTTTTGCTGCAACGATTTTGATCAAATTTTAAAAATCAATTATTTTTAAGATGCTCTTTAAAATGTATATTCTCATTTTGACATTGATATCTTCTGAAGACCACTTTACTCTTGTACTTATAGGAGAAATAGTTACCATGGTAACAAAATATAAATATTTTCCTAAACTTATAAATTTTACATCTTGAAATTCAAATGTATCGTATCGTACTGTCGGAAGTTAAATATATGTCGATACAAAAAATCTGGTGTGACAAGCACAGAAAACATCAATTGATTGCCGAAGGTAAGAGAATGTTGTATGCTGTACGACCAGTCATACCAGATTTTTTTAAATCAATCAATCACACGTAGGGAGTGGAAGGAGTTTAACAGCGATGCATTGAATCATGTTAATTATAGTCTGATTTAAAAAGGTTTACTTGAGATCTCTTAAGTATTCTTTAACAAAAATTGTTGAATCTAAACAGAATCTAAAATTTTTTGCAGCTGCTTCTGACAATTGTAAATAAGAATTTATTATTTGGGCGAAAGAATGAAGGTTTGACCTCGAACATTTGACAGATATTTACCACTATTTTTTAAAAAAGATATTTTTATCTTTAAATATCACTTAAACTATTCAAATATCTGATCTATAATTAGGATGCTAGTTTTATTTGGTCAAGGTGAGAAAAAAAACTTAGAAAAATAAGTGTCAACAGGAGAAATTTTTATCTTAAATCCCAAAGTGATTTAAGAGATATACTGTAAATAATAATAGTAATCGTATTATTAGTCAAAGAAATAATTAATAATACTATAAATATTGTTTTTTTTTTAAATAATGACTAAGCCATTCCCAGGGCCGCAGACAGACTTGACGGGCCCCGGGGCTACTTACTAATACGGCCCCCCCCCAAAAAAAAAAAAAGCTTACATTTTTTTTAGTACCGTATATAAAAGGCTATTGTGGCCTTCATGCCAACAATTTTTTTACACAGTTTTTTACACAACTTTTGAAAAAGTTATACATAGCTTACAATATTTATTTAAATAGAGTTATTTAAAAATTTTTCAAAATTTCCTAAACAGAATTACAATATTTTATCGAGGCCAGATCCAGACAGAGGATTTCCGGGGGAATCTGGGAGTATGGAAAATTTTTTGAAAATTAGCCACTGAAATCTGCGTTTTTAGCTATTCTGAGTCGTGAAAAAGATCAACCTTGATTTGAGCTTAAAGGGCCCGGGCCCCCTGAGGAAAAAAAATTTCAAGAAAATTATTTTTTTTAATTGAAATTTTAACAATAAAATTTAATTTTTATTAGAATTTTAAGGTGGGAGCGCAATGGGCCCGGGCCCCCTCAGAGGGCCCAGGCCCCGGGGATATAGCCCCCCTGCCCCCTCTGTCTGCGGCCCTGGCCATTCCTGTCCGCCCTTCTATGTTAGTTGAGCCAATTCGAAAGAGAACCAGTTGTTTTGGGCCAGACATTAAATACACTAACACTAAGTATTTAACAAGTTAACATATATAATTTTTGATTAAGGCTTTCACAATTACTGTTATTAGAAATAAAAGATTTTTTCCATAAATTGTGGGAAGTGGCTATTTGTACATACTGTATATGCAAATAATTTGCTATTCTCACATACTGTCTGTGCAAATAATTGGCTATTTGCACATACTGTATGTGCAAGCAATTGACTATTTGCATATACTGTATATGCAAGAAATTAGCTATTTGCACATACCGTAAAAAAAAACCTTTATATTGACGCATATTTGCGCGATTTTGTCTCTATTCTTTAGGATAATGTTAATTTAATTTGTATTTGTAGTAATTATTATTAATTTTTTTAATTGAAAATCGATAAAAGTATGGGTATGCCGCCGGGAGTTGAACCACGGATTCACCTATTTGTACTCAGTGTCAGTGGGCGCGTGGTAAATTAATAAATATTAAAATGATTTTTTTTTTCACGGATTTGAACAGGAATATATATAAGGTGCGCGTCTGGAAAAACCGTTAGAAGATGATTCAGTACCGAGTTACTCTAGGCGGCAAGATATGGCATTAGTTTTTCCCATAGGGATACGAGGGATTTATTCCATTTCATTTGAAAGATTCCAGCTAATTAATTAACGGTAAAAAATTAATTATTTTTTAACTAAATGATTACTAATTTAATTATCTATTAGATATAGAGCGAGTTTTTTTTTAATATCTTTTATTTAATACGATTAATCTAAAAAAAATTTGCTTTAATTAAAAAAAAATTTGAGGTCGATAGCTTCAAAATTGTGGCCCCTGGAATCTCCCAAAATTAGCACCCCGAGACGCGCACCTTAATATCTTAAATATTATATATATAATTTCTTATTTATTTAATTGATCTAATCAGTGTAGGATCATCATCCAGTTAGACGGAAAAATTTTCTCACTTCTGCTCTGGACCTAACCAAGGTTTCGGCAGTTTAAACATCAATATACTATGTGAATAATGAAAATTAAAAAATATAAATCTGTCAAAAAATTCGCAAGTTGTGGTTGCTACAGAGGGCTTTATACTGGTACATAATACATATATACTAAGGGGGGTGCCTTTATAGGAGGAGGTATTATCAATAGAGTTGGATAATTTTTTGCCATGAGATGAATTTGAACATAAGTTGTGTATCTACTGTTATACAAGACATAGATAAAAGTAAAAATATGAATAAAATATTGGGAATCTCAATTTGATTATATTTTTCAATTATATAGTGATTCCTTATTTTTATTCACTCTTCAATCTAATAAATACATATGTTCAGTGTTAGTAATGTACTCAACGAAGAAAATGACGCATCAGACTCGCTGTTTATAATCAATATAGATATTTTCAAGCTTGATTTAATTCGGCTCCACCTACGCCATTCAACTATTTCAGAGTGCAAGCAAGCGTTAAAAAAAAGAGGCGCCTAGTGACAAAGTGTGTTGGAATGTAAGCAAATTAATTAAGGGTATTTTTTAGACATGAAAATATTTTTATACTTGAAAATAAATTAAGAAGTTTTGATCTAGCTAATTTTTTATTTATAAGAAATTAATTCTATAAGGACTAGTTTAATTTTTAAGAGAATAAATTATAGTTATTGAAACATAAAACAAATTTGTATTAACATATATTGTCAATATTTAAATAGAAAAGAGAGTTTATATTTTTCGAAAGAAGTAGGCTACACGCGGTGCTTAGGACCTTAAACTATGGCATCAACCCAGCTTTGGAAAGGGGGATAATAAAATCTGGTGTATCCATAAAAAGGATTGGTTCTTTAGCTAGAAATATGAACTCGGGAGGGGTTAGAGATAGGATTTAATGCAACTTCACAGGTATAAATTAAAATCACCAGAATCTCTAAATTATGTGGTTAAAAATGGGTAGTCTTACAAAAATTATAATGAAAATATTTATGTTGACCAAATTTTAGGAATAAATAAAATATATAAAATATCAGAAAGAAATTGCGAGTTTTATTAATTTTAAAATCAAAATTTTGTAAAAATTCTTTCCAAAAACCAGTTTTATTAGAAGACTTTTGATACCAAAATTGTAGATTAATTGTAAATGTTAGCGTGCCTACCTCCTATACCAAACGTCGCGGGTTCGGACCCAGGCAGTCTGATGATTTTATTTAAGTCATTTGGATACCAGATGGCTTAAATAGAAATGCCTGAATCCCAAATTGATATATTAATTACAACGGTTATCGTCAAAGTCTTAAATGGCCTGAGTTGCCGAAAAGACTGTGTGAATGTGTGTGTGAGTGTGAGTGTGCATGAGAAAAAAAGTGTGAATGTTTAAAAAAAAAAAAAATTGTAAATGTCATTAGATATAAAAAAAAAATCATTATAGCTACTGTTAGTTCTTTTTCGGCATCTATTGCCTTTTAGAACCCGTCCCTATTTATTTAAATTGAAATTTAAATAAATTTTTGTCGCATGGGACGGGATGCGAACCTGCGACTCTTGGTACAAATGGCCAGCATGCTAACCACTACACTAAGGCCCGAGGACTACTAGAAATAATTGTTGCTGAAAATTAGAAAAATGTTTATTTCAGTTGCCTATCTGCAGGCGTATTTGAAATAAAATAAATTTAAAAGCCACTTGGAAGTTTACTATTCAATTGGTGTTTGAAGTAATGTTTAAATAAATAGAAAATTATAAGGTATAATTTTATTATTTAAGGTTGTTCGGATAGTACATCGTAAGTCATAATAGAATCTAAATTTTTTTTTAAATAAAATTAAAAATTTGAATGCCAAAATTCCTTATTATAATTTAGTCGTGACCTATCAGAGTTTATAATTGTATTAAGTTAATAATTTAATTACCAAAAATAATAAATGAATGACTTTTGACTCGAGCAGTTTTTCACGTAATATAGAACTGGCAACATTGCATTCATCAACTATCTATTTTAAATCTTAAACGCCTTAAATTTTATTTTATTTAATATATTACAATGTTTAATGCAAATCAGTTTAAACACAATGGACGATTTGCGAGAAAAAATATTGTAAAATTGAAAAAAAAAAATGTATCTGACATAGAGATAAGACACTTATGCTATGCGACGTTGCCAGGCTGGTCTGACTCTCGAGAATTCATTATTTTTAAATATTAGCGACTGTCATTTTGGAGAATTTTTTGACTTTCTTGTTAAAATATCTTTAAAAGCGGTCGGCAGAAACTTTTGGTTTTATTTTTAACGTATTCCTCGGAAGTGAATTAATAAAATGTAAGTTTTTTTGTTTTTGTATCATTTGCACAGATGCCTATATAATTCGATATGTGTGAATTTCGTCGTTATTCCCCATAGGCTACATGTTAAATTTCAATTTTTTAAAAAATTAATTACACGATAACCCTGTGTCAGATCTGCTTCAAAATTTTATTTTATACGTATTTGATAGTGATTAATAACATATTAAAAAATTAGCTTTTAATCTACCAAAGTGCTTTAATGTCCGAACAACCTTAAACATTTATTCAAACAACAATTGAAAAGTAAACTTCCAATTTGATTTAATATCAATTTTATTTCAAATACGCCTGTAGATAGGCAATCGAAATAAGTAATTTCTTTTTGTAGCGCGTTCACCAATGGCAATTTTTAAAACTAAAATTTTGGAATCACAAGTCGTCTAATAAAACGGGTTTTTGATTTTTACATAATTTTTGATAATGAAAAAAAATATCTAAATAAAAAAAAATATAGGCGTGAGTCAAATTGTGATAGTATATTTCAAAAGATTTTGTCTAGGGGATCCTGAGAAATTTGGAGTTTTCAATAAATATTGGATCTCACTTAGTGCCTCAAGCGAATCGATTTACAATGTCCATTACTATTTCCTGTAAATAAAAAAGGGTGTTCTAATTGTCAGATACAATTAAAAAAAAAAGTAAAAAAAAAATCTGTACAAAATTATAAATTGAGTTAATCACCCAACAAAGAATTTAATTATAATTGTAAACCATTTTAAAAAATTCATAATTTTAAATTTGTTTTTAAACTTGAAGCAATACTTTTTTATTTTAAAGTTATTTTTAACAGAGATTCATCATATCACAGCAAAATCTAATTTGGGAAACAATGAGAGGCGGTGCAATAGCTGACATCTCTGATGTATGTGAATGAGATATAAACTTATTAAAGAATAATTAGAAAAAAAAATGTAAGTTTTTAAAGATAGTGTCAAAAATTAAAGTAATATATCAAATAGAGTACTATTGTACTCAATAAATACAGGGTCATTCCATGTCAAATCAACCAAAAAAAAACCATTTTAACACCACTAGTCACAGATTTTGATGAAACTTGGTATATTTGTTCTTTTATTATAGGTAAGCAACCACACCAAATTTTATTGATATATCTCCAACGGTTTTCATTTTACAGCCCTTTAAAGTTTATGTGATAATGCCAGCCGCTGCTCTCTCGAGACCCCGGCCTGGCGGTGCATGTTCCAAGAAAAAAAATCATATCTTCAATATTTGTCAGTGAATCTGCATGAAAATTTCGATTTTAACTAATTGAAAGATGCTGATTTCAGAAAAAAATTAATTAACCCTCTAAGCCTAACCGTTTAACTATAACTTGCTATCAATTTTGGAATTTGTGAATTTTTTAAAGCGATTTTATGGTTTTACATTTTCTGCAATATCTGCCTGAGGGACAGGGATAATCGAACCAATTTTTTTTTTAATATCATCCCCAGGAAATTTCCTACAACATCCAATAATAAAATTAATGGCTTTTTTATTTCTTCATATTTCAAAACAACATTTTTTCAAAAAAAAATATTTTTTTCGAAATATTTTACTGCTTTGCATATTATACTCACCTGGGTAAAATAGTATTATTTATTAAGCAAATTTAGACTATTGTTAAGCATGGGCGTAACTAGGGGGTGTCGGGGGCGCCCCCCCCCCCCAGAAAGCTCCCTGCCCCAAGAAAAATTGAGAAAATATGGGACTTTCCAGGCCCCCCAGAGGATAGCTGGTTACATGCCCCCCCCCCCCAGCCAAATTCTCTATTTTTGATTTTGATTCAGTTTCTCACAGATAATTTTCCCAATGTCAAAAAATTCACTACTACACACACAGACGGATGTGCTGCACAGTACAAGAACAAGTATAACTTTTTGAATCTATGCCACCATGAAACAGATTTTTCAATTGAAGCTGAGTGGTCGTTTTTTGCCACAAGTCACGGGAAGTCTGAATGCGATGGAATTGGGGGAACTGTGAAGCGGTTGGTTCGCAAGGAAAGCCTGCAAAGACCATTGACAAACCAAATCACAACAACACAGGAGCTTTTTGAATTCTGCAAATCTCACATTACCAAAGTAAACTTTTATTTAGTTTTAAAAGTAAATGTAGACCTTACAAGACGAAAACTTGAAAGGCGTTACAAGAATATATACACTCTACCAGGCACAAGATCTTTTCACAATTTCAGGCCTGTAAGTTCATCTGGCACTGTAGAGGCAAGACGAATAAGTGAAGATGAACACCCAGCATTGACACATTCTTTAACAAAAGAGAACGAAGCTCTCATTAAAGAAAGTGATCTATTTCCTGGGCGCTATGTAGCATGCAAATATGACCATTTGTGGTATTTCGGGGTCATTATTTTAATTGATACGGAGGAAGGTGATGCAACAGTGAAATTTTTTCACCCAAATGGACCTTCACCTTCCTTTTCTTGGCCGAGAAAAGAAGACGTGTGTCCAATTCCATTACCTCATGTACTAGCTGTTGTTGAACCCCCTTTAACAACATCTGGAAGAACATATCATTTTGATCCTGAAAGTATGATTACAATCAGTAAGAAAATGACTGAGTTAGATGTTACATCAAGGACAAAGAAATAAAGTAAAATATAAGCTGTTGAAGACACTAACCCCAGAGTGGTTTGTTTTATGGTGGTGTGTTGTTTTCTAATGATTTGGAAAATAAAAAAGCAAATTATTTATCGATGATAAGTATTCTTCTTCTCAAGGCGCCTTCTCGTTTCGGAGGTTGGCGATCAACATAGCGAGCATAGTTTTTGAATCCGGAATATCTCTGTCGAAGTGCAGCCGAACCATGATAAGTATTAGGTAAGTTAAAAAAATATAATCAATTTATATTTCAAGTAATTGTATTATTATGTTACACCTCTTTCCTTTCATGTAATGTAGGCTGTAGCAAGTAAGATGCTTTGTAAATTTAAAAAAAATGATAATTTTTAAGGTATTATTTTAATTCTAACAAGAGTTTCTACAAGGGAACTAGAACTAAATCATACTTAATAACATGGGCGTAACTAGAGAATTTGGCTGGGGGGGGGGCATGTAACCAGCTATCCTCTGGGGGGCCTGGAAAGTCCCATATTTTCTCAATTTTTCTTGGGGCAGGGAGCTTTCTGGGGGGGCGGGGCCCCCCGACACCCCCTAGTTACGCCCATGCTTAACAATAGTCTAAATTTGCTTAATAAATAATACTATTTTACCCAGGTGAGTATAATATGCAAAGCAGTAAAATATTTCGAAAAAAATATTTTTTTTTTGAAAAAATGTTGTTTTGAAATATGAAGAAATAAAAAAGCCATTAATTTTATTATTGGATGTTGTAGGAAATTTCCTGGGGATGATATTAAAAAAAAAATTGGTTCGATTATCCCTGTCCCTCAGGCAGATATTGCAGAAAATGTAAAACCATAAAATCGCTTTAAAAAATTCACAAATTCCAAAATTGATAGCAAGTTATAGTTAAACGGTTAGGCTTAGAGGGTTAATTAATTTTTTTCTGAAATCAGCATCTTTCAATTAGTTAAAATCGAAATTTTCATGCAGATTCACTGACAAATATTGAAGATATGATTTTTTTTCTTGGAACATGCACCGCCAGGCCGGGGTCTCGAGAGAGCAGCGGCTGGCATTATCACATAAACTTTAAAGGGCTGTAAAATGAAAACCGTTGGAGATATATCAATAAAATTTGGTGTGGTTGCTTACCTATAATAAAAGAACAAATATACCAAGTTTCATCAAAATCTGTGACTAGTGGTGTTTTGGCCTGGTTGAGTTGACATGGAATGACCCTACAGAAGTAATTAATCAGCATTAAATAATAGTTAAGATGTGTAAAAAAATAACAAGAATGTTTTCATTACGTGTGTGAAATCCATTAAGTGACGAGCGAATGGGATATCATGTCAACGCAGTTTATTGATTGAATAGTTAATATAACCAAATTGCTTGGGTATAGGGAGGGAGTAGGGGAGCTAAGAGAAAAAGACGAAAGCTTATCGAAAATATGTAAATAGAATAATAATAATCAATATTAATTTCTTTATATTTTGCCAAATCCAAAAAATGGCTTAAACGTTTTTTAGCGTAGAAAAATTAAAATCTGGTGTGATTAGTCACACAGCACCCAACTTTCTCTTACCTTCGGTAATCTAAAGTTGTGTACAGTGCTTGTCACACCAGATTTTTTTGTGTCAACATATATTTAATTTCCGCCGATATATTGGAATTCAAGATGACTGTTCACACAAGATTGCCCACCAGATAGCTCAATTCTTTTATGCTTAAAATTGAACACACAGACACACAAACAGACAGACCATGTCGCGAAAATCACTTTTTCAGGGGACTGTATATCCATCAAAATCTCGACATCGAATTTTTGACATCCAATACTTTCTCTCTATATATATTAACATATATAGGGGTAAGAGAAAGTAAAAATATAGAGATGAGAAATCGGTAATCGAATGTTTTTCAACTTTCTTCCGGTTAATTGAATAAAATGATAAAAAATTTAATCGGTTAGAAAACTTCGATTAAAATCTAGATTTTGTAATAAATCATTTAACGAAATCAATCATTTCATTTGCTCTCGGGCTTGGGGTAGTTGGTAGCGCGCCTGTCTTGTATACCAAGGGTCGAGGGTTCAAGCCCCAGGCAGTCCGATGATTTTATTTAAGCCATTTGGATACCAAATGATTTATGAAATAAGCTAAATAAACATATAAGCTTAGTTATTTTAATTATTTTGACGTTTTTTTTTTTAAATGCATTTATTGATTATGTCTTCTAATATAGGCTGTTTTTTTACATTCAATTATTTTAATTTAAAGTATTCTCCTTTTGCACATCAGCTAATAATAACGTGTTTGATCAAAAAAACAAATACAAATAAAAAATATTCAAATGAAATTGTTCAATATTTTATTATGTCAAAATGGATTACCGTAGACAAAAAAAAAAAATGATGATATGATTAAATAATAACAATTCTATTTGATTGAAAGAATTCAGATATATTGGATTTCTATTTATATTTATAGTTAAAAATCTTTGGCGTAAGAGTTGGTACAGTCGGTGTCATGAGTGCCTGATTTGATCAAAAGTGGAGCTTTAAGCTTATTGTTAGTCAACCAAACGAATATTTTAAAAATAAATAAATAAAAAAAAAAAAACTGGATTTGTACTTCCAGATTTTTTTAATGAAACTGAAGAACTTTGAAGACAACAAATCCGACGGCTAAGCATTTTGGTTGCCTAAGCTCAAGGCTCCACTCTCGAGCTCAGGCTGTACGCACCCTTTCAGAAATGGAGAACATAATTAGCATTCCAACAAGCCAAAGTTGATAGAAAACAAATAAAATGAGTAGAAAACAAATCATAAAAGTGAATGTGAAATGGAATATAAATTTGTTTTAATCAACACCCGGTGAGGAATGGATTGCTATTAAGGGTGTGATTCAGTTGATCTCAGAAAATAAGTGGAAGAACTAATCTCTTTTTTTTTATTATTAAAAAAACACTCACACTTTTTTCTCATTCACACTCACACTCGCATTCAATAAGACTTTGACGATAACCGTTATTGATTAATATAGATATTGAGGGTACAGGCATTCTTATTTAAGCAATTTGGAATCCAAATGGCTTAAATAAAATCATGGGACTGCCTGGGCTCCGAACCCGCGACTTTTGGTATACGAGTTTAGCACGCTAACCCTACACCAAGCCCGTGGGCAACTAAATCTCTTAAATAAAATAGTTCTCATCTCGTTATCTTTTTTTTATACACCGCCATTTTTCCAAATTATAATTAGATTAAATTATTTAAATTCTGTATATTAATCGCACAATGTTATGCACGAAGGAACCAAGCGCCATATTAACCTATATCTGAGAGAGGGGGCATTTCATTTTCACAATTGTAAACAAACCCAATTACAATTACATTTTTTCTTGTTTTATACAAAAAAGTTCACAGAGTAATAATGTTGTGATTTAAATTTTTTCCCTAAAAGATGGCGGTCTTATCTTTATTTGATAATTGTTTTTTTTTTTTATTTCTTTCGATGGAAATGCATGAACATGTTGATTGTTAATGGGCATGCATTTCTATTTTATTTTTTATTTTTCCTTTTGTTTTGTTGTATTGTTATTGTATTTACATTTGTATTGTGTTTGTTGGACCTAGCCACCGAGGACTGGTGCCTCTAAGCGGGTCGTAATAAATTTATTTATTTATTTCG
>JAKCPI010015601.1:0-10612 GCA_023213315.1 Euborellia annulipes | reverse complement strand
TGCTGTACGACCAGTCATACCAGATTTTTTAACTTAATCAATCACACGTAGGGAGTGGAAAGAGTTTAACAGCTACGGTCAAAAATCATGTTAATTATAGTCTGATTTAAAAAAGGTTTACTTGAGATCTCTAGAAATTCTTTAACAAAAATTGTTGAATCTAAACAGAATCTAAAATTTTGGCAGCTGTTTCTGGACAATTGTAAATAAGAATTTATTATTTGGGCGAAAGAATGAAGGTTTGACCTGGAACATTTGACAGATATTTACCACTATTTTTTAAAAAGATATTTTTATCTTTAAATATCACTTAAACTATTCAAATATCTGATCTTATAATTAGGATGCTAGTTTTATTTGGTCAAGGTGAGAAAAAAACTTAGAAAAATAAGTGTCAACAGGAGAATTTTTTATCTTAAATCCCAAAGTGATTTAAGAGATATACTGTAAATAATAATGTAATCGTATTATTAGTCAAAGAAATAATTAATAATACTATAAATATTGTTTTTTTTTTTTAAATAATGACTAAGCCATTCCCAGGGCCGCAGACAGACTGGACGGGCCCCGGGGCTACTTACTAATACGGGTCCCCCCCCCAAAAAAAAAAAGCTTACATTTTTTTTAGTACCGTATATAAAAGGCTATTGTGGCCTTCATGCCAACAATTTTTTACACTAAAGTTTTTGACACAACTTTTGAAAAAGTTATACATAGCTTACAATATTTATTTAAATAGAGTTATTTAAAAATTTTTCAAAATTTCCTAAACAGAATTACAATATTTTATCGAGGCCAGATCCAGACAGAGGATTTCCGGGGGAATCTGGGAGTATGGAAAATTTTTTGAAAATTAGCCACTGAAATCTGCGTTTTTAGCTATTCTGGAGTCGTGAAAAAGATCAACCTTGATTTGAGCTTAAAGGGCCCGGGCCCCCTGAGGAAAAAAATTTCAAGAAAATTATTTTTTTTAATTGAAATTTTAACAATAAAATTTAATTTTTATTAGAATTTTAAGGTGGGAGCGCACTGCCGGCCCGGGCCCCCCCTCAGAGGGCCCGGGCCCCGGGGATATCGCCCCCTGCCCCCTCTGTTCTGCGGCCCTGGCCATTCCCGTCCGCCCTTCAAGTGTTAGTTGCGCCAACTCGAAAGAGAACCAGTTGTTTTGGGTCAGACATTAAATACACTAACACTAAGTATTTAACAAGTTAACATATATAATTTTTGATTAAGGCTTTCACAATTACTGTTATTAGAAATAAAAGATTTTTTCCATAAATTGTGGGAAGTGGCTATTTGTACATACTGTATATGCAAATAATTTGCTATTCTCACATACTGTCTGTGCAAATAATTGGCTATTTGCACATACTGTATGTGCAAGCAATTGACTATTTGCATATACTGTATATGCAAGAAATTAGCTATTTGCACATACCGTAAAAAAAAACCTTTATATTGACGCATATTTGCGCGATTTTGTCTCTATTCTTTAGGATAATGTTAATTTAATTTGTATTTGTAGTAATTATTATTAATTTTTTTTAATTGAAAATCGATAAAAGTATGGGTATGCCGCCGGGAGTTGAACCACGGATTCACCTATTTGTACTCAGTGTCAGTGGGCGCGTGGTAAATTAATAAAATATAAAAATAAAAATGATTTTTTTTTTCACGGATTTGAACAGGAATATATATAAGGTGCGCGTCTGGAAAAACCGTTAGAAGACGATTCAGTACCGAGTTACTCTAGGCGGCAAGATATGGCATTAGTTTTTCCCATAGGGATACGAGGGATTTATTCCATTTCATTTGAAAGATTCCAGCTAATTAATTAACGGTAAAAAATTAATTATTTTTTAACTAAATGATTACTAATTTAATTATCTATTAGATATAGAGCGAGTTTTTTTTTAATATCTTTTATTTAATACGATTAATCTAAAAAAATTTGCTTTAATTAAAAAAAAATTTGAGGTCGATAGCTTCAAAATTGTGGCCCCTGGAATCTCCCAAAATTAGCACCCCGAGACGCGCACCTTAATATCTTAAATATTATATATATAATTTCTTATTTATTTAATTGATCTAATCAGTGTAGGATAATCATCCAGTTAGACGGAAAAATTTTCTCACTTCTGCTCTGGACCTAACCAAGGTTTCGGCAGTTTAAACATCAATATACTATGTGAATAATGAAAATTAAAAAAATATAAATCTGTCAAAAATTCGCAAGTTGTGGTTGCTACAGAGGGCTTTATACTGGTACATAATACATATATACTAAGGGGGGTGCCTTTATAGGAGGAGGTATTATCAATAGAGTTGGATAATTTTTTGCCATGAGATGAATTTGAACATAAGTTGTGTAGCTACTGTTATACAAGACATAGATAAAAGTAAAAATATGAATAAAATATTGGGAATCTCAATTTGATTATATTTTTCAATTATATAGTGATTCCTTATTTTTATTCACTCTTCAATCTAATAAATACATATGTTCAGTGTTAGTAATGTACTCAACGAAGAAAATGACGCATCAGACTCGCTGTTTATAATCAATATAGATATTTTCAAGCTTGATTTAATTCGGCTCCACCTACGCCATTCAACTATTTCAGAGTGCAAGCAAGCGTTAAAAAAAAGAGGCGCCTAGTGACAAAGTGTGTTGGAATGTAAGCAAATTAATTAAGGGTATTTTTTAGACATGAAAATATTTTTATACTTGAAAATAAATTAAGAAGTTTTGATCTAGCTAATTTTTTATTTATAAGAAATTAATTCTATAATGACTAGTTTAATTTTTAAGAGAATAAATTATAGTTATTGAAACATAAAACAAATTTGTATTAACATATATTGTCAATATTTAAATAGAAAAGAGAGTTTATATTTTTCGAAAGAAGTAGGCTACACGCGGTGCTTAGGCAGTGGCGTCATTTCAACTTTTTCTTAGGGGGGGGCAAATTTTTTCTTGGGGGGGGGGGGGCAAACATTTTTTTTTTCTTAAAATTTTCTTACAAACGGGTACTCAAATTTGACCAAAACATTTTTAATTTAATTAATTGTTTAATTTTGTACAATTTGTATACTCGTAGATGTATTTTGGAGTATTTTATTTAGAATAATATAAAATTTTATAAAAATCAGAGCCCTTGGGGGGGGGGCAAATGCCCCCCTGCCCCCCCCCCCCCCAAATGACGCCACTGTGCTTAGGACCTTAAACTATGGCATCAACCCAGCTTTGGAAAGGGGGGATAGTAAAATCTGGTGTATCCATAAAAAGGATTGGTTCTTTAGCTAGAAATATGAACTCGGGAGGGGTTAGAGATAGGATTTAATGCAACTTCACAGGTATAAATTAAAATCACCAGAATCTCTAAATTATGTGGTTAAAAATGAGTAGTCTTACAAAAAATATAATGAAAATATTTATGTTGACCAAATTTTAGGAATAAATAAAATATATAAAATATCAGAAAGAAATTGCGAGTTTTATTAATTTTAAAATCAAAATTTTGTAAAAATTCTTTCCAAAAACCCGTTTTATTAGAAGACTTTTGATACCAAAATTGTAGATTAATTGTAAATGTTAGCGTGCCTACCTCCTATACCAAACGTCGCGGGTTCGGACCCAGGCAGTCTGATGATTTTATTTAAGTCATTTGGATACCAGATGGCTTAAATAGAAATGCCTGAATCCCAAATTGATATATTAATTACAACGGTTATCGTCAAAGTCTTAAATGGCCTGAGTTGCCGAAAAGACTGTGTGAATGTGTGTGTGTGAGTGTGAGTGTGCATGAGAAAAAAGTGTGAATGTTTAAAAAAAAAAAATTGTAAATGTCATTAGATATAAAAAAAATCATTATAGCTACTGTTAGTTCTTTTTCGGCATCTATTGCCTTTTAGAACCCGTCCCTATTTATTTAAATTGAAATTTAAATAAATTTTTGTCGCATGGGACGAGATGCGAACCTGCGACTCTTGGTACAAATGGCCAGCATGCTAACCACTACACTAAGGCCCGAGGACTACTAGAAATAATTGTTGCTGAAAATTAGAAAAATGTTTATTTCAGTTGCCTATTCTGCAGGCGTATTTGAAATAAAATAAATTTAAAAGCCACTTGGAAGTTTACTATTCAATTGGTGTTTGAAGTAATGTTTAAATAAATAGAAAATTATAAGGTATAATTTTATTATTTAAACATTTATTCAAACAACAATTGAAAAGTAAACTTCCAATTTGATTTAATATCAATTTTATTTCAAATACGCCTGTAGATAGGCAATCGAAATAAGTAATTTCTTTTTGTAGCGCGTTCACCAATGGCAATTTTTAAAACTAAAATTTTGGAATCACAAGTCGTCTAATAAAACGGGTTTTTGATTTTTACATAATTTTTGATAATGAAAAAAAATATCTAAATAAAAAAAAAATATAGGCGTGAGTCAAATTGTGATAGTATATTTTAAAAGATTTTGTCTAGGGGATCCTGAGAAATTTGGAGTTTTCAATAAATATTGGTGGATCTCACTTAGTGCCTCAAGCGAATCGATTTACAATGTCCATTACTATTTCCTGTAAATAAAAAAGGGTGTTCTAATTGTCAGATACAATTTAAAAAAAAGTAAAAAAAAAAATCTGTACAAAATTATAAATTGAGTTAATCACCCAACAAAGAATTTAATTATAATTGTAAACCATTTTAAAAAATTCATAATTTTAAATTTGTTTTTAAACTTGAAGCAATACTTTTTTATTTTAAAGTTATTTTTAACAGAGATTAATCATATCACAGTAAAATCTAATTTGGGAAACAATGAGAGGCGGTGCAATAGCTGACATCTCTGATGTATGTGAATGAGATATAAACTTATTAAAGAATAATTAGAAAAAAAAATGTAAGTTTTTAAAGATAGTGTCAAAAATTAAAGTAATATATCAAATAGAGTACTATTGTACTCAATAAATACAGAAGTAATTAATCAGCATTAAATAATAGTTAAGATGTGTAAAAAAATAACAAGAATGTTTTCATTACGTGTGTGAAACCCATTAAGTGACGAGCGAATGGGATATCATGTCAACGCAGTTTATTGATTGAATAGTTAATATAACCAAATTGCTTGGGTATAGGGAGGGAGTAGGGGAGCTAAGAGAAAAAAGACGAAAGCTTATCGAAAATATGTAAATAGAATAATAATAATCAATATTAATTTCTTTATATTTTGCCAAATCCAAAAAATGGCTTAAACGTTTTTTAGCGTAGAAAAATTAAAATCTGGTGTGATTAGTCACACAGCACCCAACTTTCTCTTACCTTCGGTAATCTAAAGTTGTGTACAGTGCTTGTCACACCAGATTTTTTTGTGTCAACATATATTTAATTTCCGCCGATATATTGGAATTCAAGATGACTGTTCACACAAGATTGCCCACCAGATAGCTCAATTCTTTTATGCTTAAAATTGAACACATAGACACACAAACAGACAGACCATGTCGCGAAAATCACTTTTTCAGGGGACCTCAGGAGACTGTATATCCATCAAAATCTCGACATCGAATTTTTGACATCCAATACTTTCTCTCTATATATATTAACATATATAGGGGTAAGAGAAAGTAAAAATATAGAGATGAGAAATCGGTAATCGAATGTTTTTCAACTTTCTTCCGTTTAATTGAATAAAATGATAAAAAATTTAATCGGTTAGAAAACTTCGATTAAAATCTAGATTTTGTAATTAATCATTTAACGAAATCAATCATTTCACTTGCTCTCGGGCTTGGGGTAGTTGGTAGCGCGCCTGTCTTGTATACCAAGGGTCGAGGGTTCGAGCCCCAGGCAGTCCGATGATTTTATTTAAGCCATTTGGATACCAAATGATTTATGAAATAAGCTAAATAAATATAAGAGCTTAGTTATTTTAATTATTTTGACGTTTTTTTTTAATGTATTTATTGATTATGTCTTCTAATATAGGCTGTTTTTTTACATTCAATTATTTTAATTTAAAGTATTCTCCTTTTGCACATCAGCTAATAAAATACTTGTTTGATCAAAAAAACAAATACAAATAAAAAATATTCAAATGAAATTGTTCAATATTTTATTATGTCAAAATGGATTACCGTAGACAAAAAAAAAAAAAGTAAAAAATGATGATATGATTAAATAATAACAATTCTATTTGATTGAAAGAATTCAGATATATTGGATTTCTATTTATATTTATAGTTAAAAATCTTTGGCGTAAGAGTTGGTACAGTCGGTGTCATGAGTGCCTGATTTGATCAAAAGTGGAGCTTTAAGCTTATTGTTAGTCAACCAAACGAATATTTTAAAAATAAATAAATCAACAAAAAAACTGGATTTGTACTTCCAGATTTTTTTAATGAAACTGAAGAACTTTGAAGACAACAAATCCGACGGCTAAGCATTTTGGTTGCCTAAGCTCAAGGCTCCACTCTCGAGCTCAGGCTGTACGCACCCTTTCAGAAATGGAGAACATAATTAGCATTCCAACAAGCCAAAGTTGATAGAAAACAAATAAAATGAGTAGAAAACAAATCATAAAAGTGAATGTGAAATGGAATATAAATTTGTTTTAATCAACACCCGGTGAGGAATGGATTGCTATTAGGGTGTGATTCAGTTGATCTCAGAAAATAAGTGGAAGAACTAATCTCTTTTTTTTTATTATTAAAAAAACACTCACACTTTTTTCTCATTCACACTCACACTCGCATTCAATAAGACTTTGACGATAACCGTTATTGATTAATATAGATTTTGGGGGTCCAGGCATTCTTATTTAAGCAATTTGGAATCCAAATGGCTTAAATAAATCATCGGACTGCCTGGGCTCCGAACCCGCGACTTTTGGTATACGAGTTTAGCACGCTAACCCTACACCAAGCCCGTGGGCAACTAAATCTCTTAAATAAAATAGTTCTCATCTCGTTATCTTTTTTTTATACACCGCCATTTTTCCAAATTATAATTAGATTAAATTATTTAAATTCTGTATATTAATCGCACAATGTTATGCACGAAGGAACCAAGCGCCATATTAACCTATATCTGAGAGAGGGGGCATTTCATTTTCACAATTGTAAACAAACCCAATTACAATTACATTTTTTCTTGTTTTATACAAAAAAGTTCACAGAGTAATAATGTTGTGATTTAAATAAAGAGGTAGATCTTTTTCCCTAAAAGATGGCGGTCTTATCTTTATTTGATAATTGTTTTTTTTTTTTATTTCTTTCGATGGAAATGCATGAACATGTTGATTGTTAATGGGCATGCATTTCTATTTTATTTTTTATTTTTCCTTTTGTTTTGTTGTATTGTTATTGTATTTACATTTGTATTGTGTTTGTTGGACCTAGCCACCGAGGACTGGTGCCTCTAAGCGGGTCGTAATAAATTTATTTATTTATTTCGATCAAAATGGCGCTTGGTTCCTTCAAACATAACATCGTCCAATTATACCAATCAACATTTTTCCCCCTGATTCGTAAAACTAATTCAAATATTGTTTATAAATTTATTCAAATATTTATTTATAAATTTATTCCTCTTTGGCTGCTTATCAATGCTCACAGACATGACATTGAAAAGATATTATGACATTTATCATCCCGAGCAAAAGTAATTATGTTTAAAAAATTTTTTTGGAATAGTCAACAAAAACAAGTAAATGAAATAAGACTCCAATGCATGTGGGATTTTTTTATAAAAACAAAACCTAAAATTTTCTAGTTCAAGGTCCTTGTTAAAATAAGATCGTCTCTTTTTATTTCAACTGACTTGTTTATAGAAAAAGATAAACAAATGTTTGCATAACGATGATGACTGACCCTTGGCCCAACATTTAAACGGAAGGGAATCGATCCAAAGGTGAATCAACAAATACAAATCTAATCAATTTATTTGATAGGTTGGATAAATCAAATGTTTTAGTAATTTATCAATGTGTAAAAAGTTTAAAAAAAATTTTTTAATAATTTAAAAAAAATTTTGAAACCCAGGACCTCTTTACAAAAATAATATAGTTAATGTGGCATTTAATTAAAAGACGCCTTGGCAAATTTAGCGTCATGGTTAAATTCCCTTGACGCCCTACTTTATTGATTTTCTCTATAATAAATTTTTGTACAATATGATTTTTTCCCATCTGCTTTAAGTTGGGCTTTTTATGTTTGTATGTCCTGTTCTCCTTCCATCATGTAGGGATTCTTTATTTTTAATCCTATCCGCGATTCCTTCTCCCCAAAAGCAATTCTACTGAATCCATTATGAAAAAAGTATATTCTATACCCGCTTGATTTGTAATTTAATTTAGTCAAAAATTAAACCATACTCTGTATTAGACACTGACTGTCCCGATGTGGTGAGCTGTCCTTGACACGTTAACAATTCAAAAGGTTTTATTTCATTCTTTTTGACTGGCTTCTCGTCCACATAATTATATAGATTAGGAAAAAGTCTGGCAGTTATGCAACCATAAATGCAATAAACCCTCTCTCTTTCATCCCTTTCTAAAATTGTCACAGGAGAGCTTATTATATATTTATTTTTGTAAGGTACTAGTAGTAATCTTGGGCCGACTTTGTTCAAAAGCTTCATGTTATGTTCCAGGGGGATGCCTAGTTTCGTGTCATACCAAACTAAAATATAAATTTCAACCTCCTAGCTCTTTTCTTTCTTGTTTTTGTTCACTGACAGACACACACACAAACAGACCATGTTGCAAAAACCACTTTTTTGGATTCAGGGAACACAACGTGTATATTCATCAAAATCTCGACATGAATCCAATACTTTTTTTCTATATATATTACATATATACATAGGTAAGAGAAAGAAAAAATTAAAGAGAGAATGAAAATAAAAGGCACAACGGTGAGCCTACTACCTCCCCTCATTTGTTTCTCTCCCAAAGAAATCTTGCTTTGTATATTTTCCAATGGAGTCCAATCAAGTTTGGAGGGGAAAGTGTAGCATATGCACACATTTTTATAAGTTTTCAAATACAAAAAACGAAGTACGAGATAAGAAACATCACTTGACTAACTCTTTGGTTAACGCTCTTTGAATATTTATTTAAATTGATATTAAAAATTTTCCAAAAAAGGAAGCCAGATTTTAAAAAATCTGGTGTGACTGGCGACTGGTAATCGAAAGTTGTGTACTGTGCTTGTCACACCAGATTTTTTGTGTCGACATGTATTTAGTTTCCGACAGTATGGTACATTCGATTTTCAATATGTAAAATTTATAAGTATGGCAAAATGTTTATATTTTGTTACCATGGCAACCATTTCTCCTATCTTTTCTATGGAGAACAAGAGTAAAGTGGTCTTCAGAAGATTTCAATCACAAAATGAGAATATACATTTTAAAGAGCAACTAAAAAATAGTTGATATATGAATTTTAAAAAAAAATCGTTGGAGCAAATTTTGAGAAAATCGAAAAAAACTGAAAAAGTGCATCAGTAAAGTACTAGTACTTTTTGGTCGATTTTGTTCAAAAGCTTCGTGTCACGTCCCATGGGGGTGTCTAACTTAAATATAAAATTTCAACCTCCTAGCTCTTTTCGTTCTTGAGATATTTTGTTCACAGACACACACAGACAGACAGACACACACACAGACAGACCATGTCGCAAAAACCACTTTTTTGGATTCAGGGGACCTCAAAACGTGAAGATCCATCAAAATCTCGACATCGAATTTTTGACATGAATCCAATACTTTCTCTCTATATATATATTACATATATACATAGGTAAGAGAAAGTAAAAATTATCATTTTAAGAGATTTTTCTTTAAGATTCATAAATTAAATTATTTTTTAATCAATAGAGAAATTTAAGTCAAAAAATAGTATTGTACAAATTATAAATCCTTTTGCTATTAATCTTAATTTGTTGCTTTAGGAATAAATGTTCTGAGTCCACAGTAAGAATTAATTTTTTTCATAAGAATTGATGAAAATTTTTATTTTTTCAAAAGATTAATCTGATAATTTAACTAACACTACTCATAAAAAAATGTTTTAATGCAACATTTGATAATTTAATTAATATATCTCGAAATATTTATCAAGTGAATAAAAAAAAAATAATTAAATTCTTTTTTTTTATTTGTTTTAATAAAGATAAAGTATTCGTAAATTTATAAATATATATATATATATATATATATATAGGAGTTGCTAAATCAAAATTAAACCATATGTGTATGTGATTATCGATCAATCATCGTATTAATCTTAATTTGTTATTGCTTTAAGCAAAGAAATTCAATTTAAGATTCCAAAAGAGTAGAGCGATAAGAGAAGAATCAGAATAATATCTGATCAAGACTTTATCTTTCTACGCAATATTATTTAGATCTATATTGGAAAATTTTATATGTATTAAAATTTTGAACGAATTTGATGCACTGAGTTGTGAAATTGCTCTAAAAAACAATAATTTCTGACAGCAATTGTTGTGGTGGTTAAATTCTAATCAAATATTTTGAAAATTTTCAACCGTCTTTCTTCATTAGTGGACACCCCTTCTCCATATCTCATTTGCATTAAGC